>PVJN01024896.1:0-30620 GCA_004026805.1 Lasiurus borealis
TTGGGATATTAGACGTAAATGTTTATGGCTGCAGATAGCCTAGGAGGGATTGGCACTTATTAAAAACGACCCTGGAGTATTTTCTTTGGTTTCCACATAAATATCCCAGGGAAACGTTCAATCAAACAAGGCTGCCAGGTAGAGGAAAATGAACACTGGGGTCTCCTGGGTCTGTCCAGTGGGAGGTCCCATCCAAGAACGTAGTTGGAAGACTGAGCCCAGCGGAGTGTGGATAATGCTGCTGCCGACTGGAGATGCCTCTGCCTGAGGCCAGGAATCCATCCCTCCCCACAAAAAAGCCTCACATTTTAAAGAGTCAGCAACAATCTAGACACCACATGTGAATTTCAGCCCCTCTTCAGCTGTGGGGACCGAGCCTGGGTGTGTGATCAGGATGGGACAACCCCCCACGGCACACTTGGTTTCATTCCTGGGTTGAGGCAGGTGTGAGTCCCCTGTGTCTTCACAAAGGGCAGGAACCAATGCCTGAGGCTGAGGCCTGGAAATGTCCATTCTCAACTCCAGAAAAAGCTGAGCATTTTATTCTAGAATCTCAGACACTGAGGACACGCTTCTAACCTTACCTGCTTCAGCCAAAATGTATCCAAACACCACCATGTAAAGGTCCAGTTAACTTCTCCTGTTGACAGACACTTCAATGCCACCACTGTCCTCTAGCTTATACCTGGGCTCCCTGATATCCAGGACACATCAGCTCACTCTAAGCTGTCCTTTGCTTCCTCTCATCTGACTCCAGCAGCGGTCACCAAGCTCACAACCAATCTCCAAAGAAACAATGACAATGAGCATTTTTTCCAATTCAACAACAACGACGAAAACAATCCAATTAAAATATTGGCAGAGTTCTTGAATACACAGGCATTTCTCTAAAAAAGACATGCAGATGGCCACTAGGCACGAGAAAACATGTTCAACTTTACTATCAGGGAAATGCAAATCGAACTACAAAGAGATAAGACCTCACAGCAGTTAAAATGACTGTTATCAAAAAGACAAGAAACAACAAATATTGGAGAGGAAGTAGAGAAAAGGGAACCAACCCTCATACACTGTTGGTGGGAATTGTAAATTGGTGCAGGCACTATAGAAAATAGTGTGATCTCTCTCTCAAAAAAAAAAAGAATACAACTATGGTATGACCCAGGTATTCAAATGCTGGATATTCATCTAAAGAATACAAAAGCATTAATTAAAAAAGATATATGCACCCCTATGTTCACTGCAGCATACTTACAATAACCAAGATAGGGAAATAACCTAAATGTCCATCGATGAACAAGTGGACAAAGAAGAGGTACGTGTGTAAATATATAATGGAATATTACTCAGCAACAAGAAACAATGGAGCCGAAACCGGTTTGGCTCAGTGGATAGAGGGTTGGCCTGCGGACTGAAAAATCCCAGGTTTGATTCCGGTCAATGGCATGTACTTTGGTTGCAGGCACATCCCCAGTAGGGGGCGTGCAGGAGGCAGCTGGTGGATGTTTCTTATCGATGTTTCTGACTCTATTCTTCTCCCTTCCTCTCTGTAAAAAAAAAAAAAATCAATAAAATATATATTTAAAAAAAAAGAAACAATGGAAACTTGCCATTTGTGACAAAATGGATGCACCTGGAGGGTACTATGCTAAGGGAAGTAAGTCAGCTAGAGAAAGACAAATACCATATGATTTCACTTTTTAGATTCATATGTGGAATCTAAAAAAACAAAACAAAAACAAACTCATAGATACAGAGAACAGATCCGTGGTGACCAGGGTGGAGGGGGGTTTGGAGAGTTGGCAAAGTGGGTGGACAGGTCAGTTGTATGGTGAAGGACAGTAACTAGACTCTTGGGGGTGACCACTTTGTGGCATTTACAGATGTTAACTTATATGTTATTTACACCTGAAATTTATGTCATATAGCAATTTTACTTGAATAAAAATAATAATAAGAAGAGTACTTTTATTTACCTCTCAACAGTATTGATACCCTTAGCCACTCTCTCCTTGAAACCCTCCCTCTACTGGCTCCAGTAACACCACCACCATTTGGTTTCCTTTCGGTGTCTGTCCACATCTCTCTCCTTTGCAGGCTCCTTCCTCTCTACTCAGCCTTTTAAAGTTGACAGATCCCAGACCATATGATCATCTCAAGAGGCACCGAAAAAGCACTTGATAAAATCCAACACTTTTCATGTTTAAAATACTCAAACAAACGAGGAAAAGAAGGGACCGTCCTTCCCCTGATAAAAGGCTATTACTAGCAGAAAACATCGGATGATTTTAGAAGGGGGATGTTGCTGAAACACATACCTGACCATGCAGACGTGGCTTTGGAACCAGGCAGTGAGCAGAGGCTGGAAGAATGTGGAGCCAAAGGAGAGAAAAAGCCTACATTGCCTTGAACAGACTGTTAGTAGAAATATAGATGCTAAAACGCTGCTAATGAGGACTCAGAGGGAAATGAGAAGCACAGTAGAGAAAACATAAATTGCCTAAGATTATACCTAAATCACCGTGAACAGATTGTTAGTAGAAATATGGGTGTTAAAGGTGCTGTTGTTGAAGGCTCCGAAGGAAATGAGGAACATGTTATTGGAAACTGGAGGAAAGGGGGTTCTTGTTACAGAGTGGCAGAAAGCTTAGCAGAATTTTTCCTGCAGTTATGGGGAAAGCAGGGCTGGTAAATGATGAAATTCAACATGTAGCTGAAGTTTCCAAGCGAAGTGTTGAAGGTGTGACCTAGTTTTTTTCTTGCTGTTTATAGAAAAATGTAAGAGAAAGGGGATAAAATGGGAGCAAAAACGTTAAAAAGGAAAAAAAAAAAGGATTCGGGACTTAATGATTTGGGAAACTCCGCTTATCTGGATGGCAAGACTCTCAATGTAAGAGATTCACTCCCTAGGAAATGAATTACAGAGGGGGAAAAATTGAGGGTGGAGCTGGACAATCTCTTGCCAATACATCAGAAAAAATATAAAAAGTTAGAGAATTGAGTTACACAAAGGGTTCTTAGAGATCACATGCCTGATACATAGATACCCTCAACTAACGCACCAGAAGCCAAAAACTAGAGATGGAATTACTTAGGAAGAATCTGTAGAGGGACCTCTTGTCTAAGGGAGAACAACAGATTCTTTTTTATATTATATAAAATATTTATGTAGTATAAATTTTGTATTAGCAGAAACATTGCCAGTGCGGACCCAAAGGGACAAAGAGAGAACAAAATGAAAGCAAGCTGTTGGACCCTCAAAATTCTGCAGGCAGGAAACAGGCTGAGGAAACCACCCAGCTGCAAACACATGCTACCTTTCATAAAAAAGAAAAAAGAAAAAAAAAGGATGGCTCAGAAGATGGAGCCTCAGGCCCAGAGTATGGAGCCATGGACCCAGAGGTTGGAAGTGAGGGCTCTAGAAAATTGTTTCCAGGCCCTGAAACCCAATGGAGTTTGCCTGGCTGCATTTCTACATTTTGGGGACCAGTGACTCATTTTTTTTTTGCCATTTCCTCCCATTTTGAACCAGAATATCTATGCTTGTCTTACCTTTATTTGGGGAGCATACAACTTGTTTTCTTAGTTTCACTGATCCACATGCTCTAGGATAGAGTCTCACCCATATTTACATTGATGAGTATGATGATAGAATTTGGAATTTTTGGATTGATGAGATACAGGTGAGGTTTTGGACTTTTTGATCAAGTAACGGGTTCAGAATTTGGCCATCTTGGGATGGAATAAATGTATATTGGGGGCCAGAGAGTGAACTGTGATGGGCAGAATAATAACGCCCCCATAGTTATCCACATCCTAATCCTTGGACCTTAGGTGAGAAAAGAGACTTTGAAGATGTGACTAAGGTTAGGGATTTTGATATGGGATCAATCTAATCACTTGAATCCTGAAAATGAGGACCTTTCCTGCTGTAGTCAGCCAGAGGAAGATGTGTCTACGGAAGGAAGGTGAGAGAGATGCCATGTTGTTGGCTTTGAAAATGAAGGAAAGGGGCCATGAGCCAAGGAATGTGGGTGGAAAAGGCAAGGACAACTCCCCTGGAGTCTGCAGGAAGAAACACATTCCTCTGGCACCTCGGTTTTAGCCCAGTGAAACCTATATTGGACTTCTAACCTATAGCACTGGAAGATAATACATTTGTATTGCTTTAAGCCACCACGTTTGTTGTAATTAGTTATAGCAGCCACAGCAAACTAATACGGACATTCATGAAAACCCATAGCTAACATCAACTTAATGGTGAAAGACTGCTTTCCCCTTAAGGTCAAGAATAAGACCAAGATGCTTTTTCTACTTCTATTCAACATTGTACTGAATAGTCTAGCCAGAGCAACCAGGCAAGAAAAAAAAACATTAAAGGCATTAAGAGTGAAACAAGAAAACTAAAACTAGCTTTATTTACACGTGACATGATTTTGTATATTAAAAAATCCCAAGGAATCTATTAAAAAAACCTATTAAAGCAAATAAATGAGTTCAGCATGGCTGTAGGATAGTAGGTAAATATGCAAAAATAAATCATATCTCTATAACACTAGCAATGAGAAATCAGAAAATAATTTCATTCATAATAGTATCAAAGAGGATTAAATACTTATAGATAAGTTTAACCAAATAATTGTAGGACATGTACCCTGTAAACAATAAAATATCACTGAAAGAAATAAAAGAAGACCTGAATAAATGGGGGTAGGGGGATGGGGTGGGGAGGAAGATATCCCTTCTCATGGACTGGAAAACTTAATATTGTTAAAATGGCAATATTCCCCAAATTGATATACAGAGTCAACATCATCCCTGCCCAAATCCCAGCTGGCTTCTTTGTAGATACTGTTAAGCTTATCTTAAACTGCATGTGGAAATTCAAGGAACACAGAGTAGCTAAAACAATCTTGAAAACAAACAAACTTGGAGGACTCACACTTTCTTATTTCAAAACTTACTCTAAATCAAGATTGTAGTATTGGCATAAGGACAGATAGAGAAATCAATGGAATAGAATTGAGAATCTAAAAATAAAACCTTTCGTTTGTAGTCACTTGATTTTTGTCACAGACATAAAAGCAATTAAATGGGGAGGAATAATAGTCTTTTCAACAAATGGTGTTAAAGAACTGGATATCCATGTACAAAGGAATAAATGTGGGCTCTGACCTTCAAAACATAAACAAAAAGTTAACAAAAATGGATCTAAATGTGATATCTAAAACTATAAAACTTAAAGAAGAAAATATAGCTTAATCTGAAGTCTGTGTGACCTCAGATTAGGCAATGGTTTCTTAGATATGATATCAAAAAACATAAATTACAAAAGAAAAAATAGGTAAGTTGAACTTCATCCAAATTGAAAATGTTTGTGCTTCACAGAACATCATCAATAAAGTCAAAAGACAACCCAAACAGAATGGGATAAAAATTTTATATATCATATATCTGATGAGGGACTTATATCCAGAATTTAAAAATTTATACAACTCAACAATGAAAAGAAAACCCAATTTAAAAATGGAAAAAAGATTTAAATAGCCATTTCTCCAAAGAAGCTATACAAATGGTCAATAAGCACATGAAAGAATGCTCAATGTTAAAGAAATGCACATCAAAAACTATAATGATGTCACCTCACACCAACCAGGATGGCTATAATCAAAAAGACAAACAATAAGTGTTGCTGAGGATGTGGAGAAATGGACTCTCATACATTGTGGGTGGGGAATGTAAGATGATGCAGCTGCTTTGTAGAAACAGTGTGTCAGTTCCTCAAAAAATTAAACATATGACCCAGTAATTCCTGAACAAATGCCATGAGGTCAGGCTGGATCTACTGTGTGCTGGGACAGTAGAGAGCTCAGTCTAGTGTAATTTTTCTCTCTTTTCCGCATCCAGCGCGGCTAGAGAGCGGGCCCAGTCCTGAGTAGAGGAGCTGGGGATTGAGAAATAAAAGAGACAAGCTAAAACCGGTTTGGCTCAGTGCAGTGGTTCTCAACCTGTGGGTCGCGACCCCTTTGGGGGTAGAACGATCCTTTCAGAGGGGTCGCCTAAGACCATCGGAAAATGCAAATATTTACGGAAAATGCAAATATTTATATCACGATGCATAACAATAGCCAAATTTCATGGTTGGGGGTCACCACCACGTGAGGAAACTGTATGCAAGGGTCACAGCCTTAGGAAGGTTGAGAACCACTGGCTCAGTGGATAGAGCGTTGGCCTGCAGACTGAAAGGTCCCAGGTTCGATTCTGGTCATGGGCATGTATCTGGTTACGGGCACATCCCCAGTCGGGGGCATGCAGGAGGTAGCTGATCGATGTCTCTCTCTTATCGATGTTTCTAACTCTCTGTCCCTCTCCCTTCCTCTCTGTAAAAAAATCAATAAAAATATATTTAAAAAAAAAATGGAAGGAGAAAGCTGGGACCAGGTGGGACCGCTGTCCTCTTCTGAGGGAGAAACAGTGATCCAGAGCCGATGCAGCTTGTTTATTTTATACCCCCAAATACCAGGAAGTTTCACCAAAAGTCAAGACAAAGGAGATTATTTGCATTCTTGAGTAGGCTGAGCATTCCTAGTGCTAGACTGGATTTACACATCATCACCCACTGCCCAATACCTGGGCAAAGATAAGAGTCAGTGCTGAGAACACATCTGCCTTTTTGGTAAGATGTGTAACCAGGATGTGGCTTTGCCTGTCACCTCGGGTTCAGCTGACAGTTATTAGGGAAGAATGCCCCTGTGCCTTCCCAGGTGCTCTCTACAGTCCAGTAAGACAGAAGGGGTGTGCTGCCAGGACTTAGTGGAGGCCCTTAGAAGAAGAACTCTAAGAGAGACTCTGGGTTAAAAGCTGCTGCGAAAGAACTGGGGAGTCTTCGAAGGCTATCCGCAGAGGATGATGGTTGAATGTGGTGCTTGAGAAGCTAGACCTGACAGTGACAATTCAGTGGGCCAAGGGCTCACCCAGAGCTGAGATCTAGGCTAGTGAATGAGGAACCAGACCAGGGCTCCTGTGAGGATGACGAAGGGGAGGCTGGGGGACAAAGGGAGCACTGACACTCAGTCAGAGGAAGAGGCTAAGCTGACAAAGCGACCCCATCCAAAGCTGATGTCGCCAGAAGGACCAAGTATCTGGCCCCGAGAGAGCTGCCTACCCACCCGTGTATTCCCAAATGGAGCTGTTGGGACAAGTGAGTTGACACAAGCCCGGTCTTATTTGTGGTTACGATACCAACTTAACTGCACAAGATGTTTGCTTTTCAATTTTGTTCCAGGCCCCTGATGGACGAATAAAACTCAGTGAGTCCATGCGACCTGGCGTGGCTGGGGTTACCGCCTCCCGGTGATCTGTGGGCAGAGCTGGCGCCTCAGGCTCGGGCTGACGTGTTGCTGAGGTTCCTGTGGCCAGAAGCGAGGGCTTTTTCCTGGCTGGTTCTGCCGGGTGGTTTGTAGGGCCCCGTCTGTCGGCCAAGGGGGAATGCACACTGGAATGTATTTGTAAAGGGGGCTTCCAGTCCTGGCGGGGGCCTGCCGGCTTCTCATATGAGAAAGGGGAACCGCAGGCGCCTGGCCAGCCACATGACTGGGATACGTGCCAGCAGGTCCAGGCGGTCCCTCCAGACCCCAGGCTCCTGCAGCACGGGGCACTCAGGGCCCAAAGGTGTTTCTGGGTGAGAAAAAAAATCATGCCAGGCCATTTGATCTGGCCCCAGCCTTTAAGCTGGGCAATTTGTAATTGTGTGGTATTCATTAACCCACAGTTATTGATCACCTGTTATGTATGTGCATTGTGTTAAGTGCCACATGAGATACAAAAGCGATCCATGTGGCTTCTAAAAAGTCTAGAAGTTTACGTTTGAGGACTTTGATTCAAATACCAGTTTTACTATTTACTACTTATGTAACTTTAGCAAATCTTCTAACTTTTCTTTACCTCAATGTCCTCATCTGTAAAATGGGCACAGAAACACTGACCATGTTGATGTGAAAAATGAATGGTTTCCTATCTAATAAAAGAGTAATAGTGCAAATTAACCCTCAGTTTGCTACACCCACAAGCCACATCCACCAGCCAATTAGGAGTGAGTATACAAATTAATCCCAACCAAGATGGCTGCGGGCCATGGAGCAAGCAGGAGAGAGACTTGGGTTTTCCCGGTGATGGAGGGAGCCAAGTTTTCCACACACCCTGGTGGGCACAGGTCTCCACTCAAGGTTACAAAGTTTCAATTATAGAAGAAAAATAAATCCCAACAAAAATGGCAGCAGCCACAGAGTTGGAGAGAGCAGGAGGCTTGGCTCTGCTCAAGGCTACAAAGTTGCAATTGTAGAAGATAAATAAATCCCAGATACCAGGGCTTCTGCTTGGGTCACTGGGAGGCATGGCTGGCCTGAAAACCACCACAGGCCCCTCACCCAGGCCACTCTATACCCAAGGGAACCCCCACCCTGATCTGGGACACCCTTCAGGGCAAACCAGCTAGCCCTCACTTGTGTACCAGGCCTCTATCCTAGCTAATGAAAGAGTAGTAGGCAGATTGACCATCACTCCAACACACAAGATGGCTGCCCCCATGTGGTCAAAGATCCTGCCCCCATGTGGACACAAGATGGCCACCACAAGATGGCCAGCAGAGGAATGTGGTTGGGAGGGACCAGGCCTGCAAGGAAAGGCAGTTGGGGGTGATCAAGCCTGCAGGGGAGGGCAGTTAGGGGTGACTAGGCTGGCAGAGGAGGGAAGTTGGGAGTGACCGGGCCTGCAGGGGAGGGCAATTAAGGGCAAACAGGCTGGCAGAGGAGCAGTTAGGCATCAATTAGGCTGGCAGAGGAGTGGTTAGGGGGTGATTAGGCTGGCAGGCAGAAGCAGTTAGGAGTTATCAGGAAGGCAGGCAGGCAAGCAGTTGGGAGCCAGCAGTCCTGGACTGTGGGATTGGGCCTAAACGGGCAGTCGGATATTCCTCGAGGGGTCCCAGATTGGAGAGGGTATAGGCTGGGCTGAGGGACACCCCCTCCACCCCATGCATGAATGTTGTGCACTGGGCCTCTAGTCATCTATAATGATATATCATCAACAGACAAGTATTTTTTCTGATGTAATAAATGGAGATTAAAATAGTTTCTAATTTTATAATAGTTTTTTATAATATAATTTGTTCTAAAATTCAATGAGTTCTGTGAAACTTTTTCTTGCTCCTAAGAAACATGTAGTCTGATTGGGGAAATAAAATTAATAGCCATGTAAAATAGCAATGGATACAAGGGAAAAAGAAAATAATTACCACATAGGCTAAGAGCCACTTGGTATTTTCTCAACTATGGCCCGAATAAATTTGCTCCTTTTGTCCCTTTCTTCTTGCTATCTCTCTAAGAAGTGTTTGGTTTTACAGCGGCTCTTAAAGGTGGAAATTTGTCCATAGTCAGAAGCCAAAGTCCTCTCGGCCCCTGTTCACAGATGGGACAACCAAGGAGGTGAGGAACCTGGCACTGCCAAGACTGCACCTTTAGGAAGTGGGACTTGACCTCAGGACTTCCAGCTCTTTCCAATTCACTCTGTTCCCCTCTAACGTGGCATCCACCGTGCGTAAGATCTGGGTCTCTGATCTCCTGGCTCCTCACCCCCATCACTGAAGGCCAGTCACTGCTTCCCTTCCCTGGGCTCAGAAATCAGTCTCTGAAAACATTAACTTTGGAGTAAACACAACAATAACCAAACACAGCAGCGGGATTTTCAGACAGGAATCAGGTAGAGAGACAGAGAAAGCATCACTCAGCGCTCCCCTCCATTCTACTTTGATCTTAGACCTCTCCCATCTGCACACCCCTCAGCTCGAGGAGTGATCACCCCCTCACTGTAACTGCCCCTCCTCTTCCACCCTGAGCACTGGAGCTGGGAGCCGCCAAGCGCTCTCCTTGGTTTTGCCATTTCCCTACCTGGCAGGAATTGCTAAGCTTTCATTACTGAAAATAACTTCTTTATCCAGGACCCAATCACCGCGAGACCTTCTATCACCAGGATGCCGTTTCTTCCAATCCTGTATGGTAACTGATTTTCCTAATGATGTCCCCGAGGCCCTGCAACACCCTGGAATGCTTTCTGAATCATTGAGGGAGTATGCGGTTGTGTTCGGTCTAGTTTTATTGTGAAGTGACTCTCGCTGTGCTTTTCCAAAGCCTGGAATAAAAGGCAGCTCTCCTGGGACCTACCCAAAGGTTGTGGAGAAACGAAAGACACCTGTCTATGGACAGACAGCAGGTCCTGGTCGTTTCAGCCACTTCTAGGCATCTGCATGTCCACATCAGCCCAGGTGTATCTGCTCCGTTCTGGTTTATATCCACGATGTTTGGTGTTTGTTGAAGGGGTTTGAGGCCTTGCTTTTTTATTTATATATTTTTGTATATCCTGCTTCTCTTATTTGGCTGCGACGTCCTCAGGGGTGAGGAACATTTCCCATCCTTTCCTTGTCTCCCAAACACATTCTGCCCATGACTATGGTCAACACCAGGAGCCAAGTCCATGGGGCTTCTGAGCTCACTGCTGTCCACTCTGGCCAGACAACTGCCTGCTCCCTGTGGACACATGGCACCTGCAGAAATGAAAACCTGACTCCCAGGCCTTGGGCCAGAGTTTCCCCATTACTTTGGCCTTTTCCCCTGGAACTCTGTCTGCCGGCAGTTCTCCCAAGGAGCGTTATCCACTCCATGGTTTCCGCCTGCCCTCCCCACATGCTGCCTTAATTACCCGATCTGCCTCCAGGGACAGGAGTTGGTGAATGGAATGAGGGGAAAGAGCTGGCAGGGCAGAGGCAATGAGGAAATGCTGGCAGTGATGTGACAGGAGGCACAGATGTCCGCTGCCCTCTCTCCATGAAGTGGCCTCTGTGACATAAGGCCCTTCATGGCAGGAATCTTGGTGCCCAGTTCACCTCAGAGTCCCGGCACTGAGGAAGGCCTCTGCTTGTATTCAATAAATATTTCCTGAAAGAGTGGGACTGAGGCTCCCAAGATAATCCAGCCATTAGAGAGCTCCGTGGATCTTTTGCCTTTCCTCATCCCTAAACTAAGGGGGCTTTGGCTGTAGTTCATTTGCTGTATTATATTCCATTGGATAAAGCTCAGAAACACAATGTTGAGTGGGAAAGAAAAGTAAGTAGTAGACAATATGTGATATTAATGGAGATAATATGTGATATTAATGGTAATTTTTTTTTCAAAACTCAAAAAACAAACAGGATATTTAGAGATACACTGTATATTATCAGCTATTGCCACAATAATGCCACATAAGAAACTACTCCAAAATTCAGTGGCTTACTCACCTTCATGTTTTGTCGCTCCAGGGTCTATGGATTGGCTGGGAGTTGCTGATCTAGCCTGGTCTCCGTTGGATTTGATTCCAACTTCAGTTTGGGTCCACACATTGTTATTCCTCCTTGAATCCGCGGGTGGGACCAGGAGCACGTTTTTCTTGGGACAGAGGCAGGAACAGAAGAAGAGAAAGTGGAGGCAAGTGATGCCACTGAAGACCTAAGTTCAGAATTGGCATCCATCAATGCCTACAACATTGCACTGGCCCATGCCAATGTAACCTCACTGGGCAGGGAGGTTCCTTCCACCTCCAGGGGGAGGAACTGCAAAGTCTTATGTCAAAGGGCCATATGTCTAAAGACTCAGAACAATAATGCAGTTTATCGTGCAAACATATTTGGCAGAGCTATAAAAATAATCAAAGGAATGGTAAACACAAAATTCAAGATAGTGGTTGTTTCTGTGAGGAAGGCAGGAGAAAAGATTGGGAGGGGCATCCATTGTAATGGTCTAGTTGTAAGGTGGAGTGGTGGGCTCACAGGTTATGATTATAATTTACATAGATATTATTCTGAACGTGTCAAATGTTACCTAATAAAAGCAGTAAGTTTAAAGAAGTAAGTAGATGTGAGCCATGGATATGAGAGATTCTTCCGAGTGTGAACTTTGTGTGCTCTACGTATATTCTGAGCCAATAGGCACTGAGAGCTCTCCTTTGGCGACGGAAAGCACTGAACACTCAGCAGCAATCCTGGTTGCCCAGCACCCACTACTCACTCATGATGGTGGGTTCAGTCCTGCACTACACTCAATGGGAAACATGAGAGCATAGGCTCCGTAGGACTACAGGAAGTCTCTAGAAAACAATTTGAATTGGAGCTGTGAGATAATACTAAGAGCCTGACTTGAACTCAAATCCTAACTGAGAAAGTCACCAGTTAGGAAAGTTACTTAGCCTCTCTGAGTCTATTTCTTCACCCACAAATGAGACAACCCTACCGTGAAAGGTTACTGTAAGTCCTTGAATAAGTGACTTTCTATTTGCTTTCTGATGTTGAGCAGAGAGGCCGTATGCCATAATGAGTTGCAGAGTCTGATACCTGTGTCTGAATCCAACCTGTACTGGGCATAGGGATGGGTCCTCGGACACTGATTTAACTTTTTCAAATCCCCATTGCCTTTAGGAATGTGGTAGTACTAATCCTTTCCTCACTCCCCTTCTGTCATTCCCCCCCAAAAGGCAGGTTGGGTGGTTTAAATTAGATAATGTGTATAATGAACCTGACACATAGGAGGCTCAATAACTGTTCATCCCTTTCTCTTCCTGCTCCCAGCCTCTACACAGCTTCTTTCTGACTATGACTCCTAAAGAGGGTGGGAGGAAGAGGTCAAGTTTATGGCCAGGTGTGTTAAGGAGAAGATGGGTATGGATGTGGAATCCTAGTCTCTTTGGCTCAAATGGTAGGGGTGTGTCAGGTGTGGGTGGTGGGAGTGGGGGCTGGATCCAGGGAGGAATTATGTTTTCCATTACCCAAACATCTCCAATTTCAGCCTCAATTTTGGGAAGCAAAATAATTTTGGCCCCCCACACAGTATCTGTCTCTGGAATTGATTATCTGCTTTGTTAAGTTCAGAGGCATTCTGATAAGGGTAATTGAATTAGCCTTCTCGGGCTCCTATAAGCAGGCTCACTGCCGCAGTAGGGGGTCCCTGTCCAGGCCCCTGGGCGGTGGCACGCAGGCTCTCCCTCCAGCACTCCACTTTGGAGCCCGCCCTCCTGAGGTCTCAGCGCCTTGGGCTTTGCCTTTGAAGATCTTTGCAGAGAAGCCTCTCGAACTCTCCACACTCCTAAGGCCCTTCATGCTCCTCCCAGGCATTGCCCTGAATCTGTTTCCACCCACTTTGGAGGCCTCTGGAGGGAGGGGTCTTCCTCCCAGGCAGAGGAATTTCTGGAGGTCAAGGAAATGTCTGTCTGGGGACAAAAGAGCAGGAGGTCAAGGTTCAAATGATGTTGACCTAAATTTTCCCAATTCCAGAGGGTTTCTCTTTCAGGTCCCAGCTCTTTGACTTACTCAGTGTGTGACCTTCGGCAAGTGACTTAACTTCCACTCTCCTAAGAATCTTGGCAAGCCTCTGCCCACCTGAAATGACAGAAGTCTGGTCATTTGAGGCTATTACTATGACAGCAGCCACTAATGTTTTCAATGATCAGCGGGCTCAAGAAAAGTTAGTTGACCCCCAAAAGGTGTGTGACTCAGCCTCCATTTCTCACACTGCACCGTAACCTCCACACTTCGTCCTCTTCCCATCTTGTGACCACACTGAGAAAATCAGAGGGTTCATTGCTGTGTTCATCTTAGGGGCTATTTCTTCTTCCTCCAACCAGACCAGGGCCCCATGGAAACTCAGCACAAAAAAGGGTGGCAGGGCAGAGTGACTATGCAGTGCACTCTCAAGGCTCTTGGTTCCATAATGTGTTGGTTCCACCACCCTTCCCAGATTCTGTCCCACCAGGCCTCCTACCTAGCCATCTCCTGATGAGCCAGCCCATCATTGTTTTAAGCAAAAGTGATGTGGTTTTAGAGACCCAGTACAAGAGATCTGGGTTCAAATCCTGACTCTGGATCTTACTACTTGCGTGATCTTTGGTAAATTAGTAACCTGAGAGGATTGGCAATGACACAGAGGTTCTCAAACTCTCTCAGTTTATGGTGTCCTTAGTACCTCAGTCACTTTCCCACAGTGTCTCTAGGCCTTAAGAAACATGTAGGAGTCCCATTTATTAAGAACTTGGGACCAAACATTTGAAATATTTAGGTTCTGACAAACTAACACATATACTAGTACATTGAAAGAAAAAGTAATAACTCTATTTCAGTCTTAACGCCCATTACTTATTAATAAGATGTATGCATCTTTTGGTCATTGGACAACTTCTCAAACCTTGCAATCTGATTGGCCTCTGATGCCCTCATCTCCTGTTCTCTGTTGATTTTCATATGGTTCTTGTTTACTTATTGCAGCTGCTACCAGCTCCACAGATATGACATCATCAAAAGGAATGTAGGATGATCACATGTTAGAACTGTGAACTACCTTGAGCTAGTGGTTTGCACGCTGTCTAACAGATGTTGAGGATCATTCTTTTTCCCCTCAAAATTTAAAACAACTCACAGTGCCCCTGTGAGTTTGCTGCAGCAGCCCAGAGTGGGAACTGTAACAATAATGTTGGAAAAAACACTTAGCATGGAGATACTTAAAATGATAGCTCTTGCTACTTCTCTTTAAACTTTTAAAGTCACTGTTGCTTGACTTATCACTGCATTGCCATGCCACCAGACTAGACTACAATAATTGAAGACTATCTTATCTAAGGATCTCCTGTAACCTGTACATAGTAAGTGTTCAATAAATATTTCTTGAATGGATGCCTTTTGGACCATCTATCTGTTGGTTCATCTTTACTTACTTTCATCCATCTATCCAACCATCCATCTATCATCCATCCATCCATCCATCCATCCAACCATCCATCTATCATCCATCCAACCATCCATCCATCCATCCATCCATCCACTCACCCATCCATCCATCCATCCATCCATTCATCCATCCAATGAACAGTAGAAAGTTGACTCTGCTGTCAATTGGAATTGCCTCCCAACCCTTGCCTCACTCTAGTGGAGGGTGTCAGCTCCTCCTCCCCTTCTTGTCTACCGCACATTGCCTTAAGAACCATCATATTTTGGGCCTCGGTTCTGAAATTGTTCTTTTATGTGTGTAGGTCTACCCCCCACTTCCCCCATCCCAAATGTCTCTATAAATCCTCAAGGACAGAAACAGGCTTATTCACCATAAATCCCCATACTTTTTCTGAAATGAATCTCTCCACAGGGCTGAACATGAGGTAAGTGCTCAGTAAACGCTTGCTAAATGAATTATTTGATTTATGCTATGGCTCTATGCACAAACCAATGTCAACATTTGATCGTGTCTAGTGACTTATTAGTTACACAATGGGTAGGGAGAGACCAGCCTATACATGGAAGGAAGGAGGAATCAGGATAACTTCAACAGCCAGGGAGGGGGCTGGAGCTGGGTATTGAGTAGTAGGCAGGATTCAGAGAAGCTGGAGGACGGAGGCAGGCATACAGGTTTGGGATGGTAGGACATAGTCTGAGAAATGGCCAGAAGGAAGATTATGGGCTTGGTCTGTGAGGGCTGGTGAAGTAAAAGGTCTAACTGGATAGAGATAGAGTCATGAAGAATAAATATAGATAAGAAACTTCTAAGATCTTGAAAGCTAGGAATAAGCATATTAAAATACGAACATCAGTATTTAGGTGGAAGACACACCATAGACTTGGTTATGTGAAGTTGGTTGCATCAAATTGAATCACTTTACCTCGGGAAGAGGGACAAGGGATGGAGGGAAATGAAGATAATTTGGACCTCAGAAGAGGTCCAAATGAGAACATATTGCTGGGTCTAGCTGGCCATGGGTTCAATGATTTTCTATTCACCACACAAGTAAACAGCTCAAGGGCAGGCTACCCGCCAGTATAAACCTTTGTGTGGAAAATACTGCCCGTGTGGCTATGGAAAATGCCCTCTTGCTGACCATAATTAGACAGAATGTGTGCAAATAAAAGCTGAAAGAAAACACTTTTACAAAGGTTGGTTTTTCTATTCTTATTTTGACAGAGAGGACGAGAAATTCAGAGACCATTTTCTCATTGTCCCAGTTAGGGCAGAATGAGCTCATGCTATCTGGCAGGTTCATGGAAAGACCCCCAACACTAGTTTCTACACACAGACCTGCAGCCTCTGGCAGCAGGGAGTTGTCAAAGAGAAGGCCAAAGAGGCTTTGCTGTGTTTAGCTCTCACCCACCAACAAGATTTTGTGTGTTTTTTTCACCCAAAGGGATTTGGGAGGTAATCAAAGTATGATCCTTACCTCTTAAGGTTTTTATCTTTTAAAGTTACTTTCAGTGGAAGATAACCCCTCTCTGTCTTCAACTCTTTCCTGAAGCTCCCATCAGAGACAACCTCTAACTCTGAAGAAGCCCAGAGCATTACAAATGCAGCTTAGAGAGCTCACTGAAAGCACAAGACATCAGATTTTGCTCCTTTGAGTCTTACATCTGCCCTTCAGAAGTTGCCCTTTCTCCTCTTCTCCTTGACATTCGTAGGGACACTTGAGTGGCAAAATCCTCAGGTGAAGAGCCAGCGTTTGCCAGTCCCGCTGTGTACATTTATGGATTGCCTGGCCCATCAGGACTAGGTAACAAAATGCAAATAGACAAAGGAACTAGTAGATGCTCAAATATACACACGCAAGGCCCCCACCTTGTAGAAGGTTGCTGCAGGGCCACGTGCACACTGGAGCTAGAAACGGGTCAGGAGCTGCAAATCTTGAAGGCCCTGGAGACCGAACCTCTCTCCCAGCAATTCTTGTTCTGTCTGCTGTCTGTCCCATTCTCCTCTCTCCTTACTCATAGTTTCTGTTACTTCATCTTGCATATGGCCCATCATGACGGCCTTGCCTGTGGCAACTCAATACAGCTTTTGGCATCAATCCCCAATGCTAACTGGCTGGTCTCTGTGTTAAGTGAAATATAACTAAACAAAGAATTTCACCAGTTTAGCTAACATTTGTTTTATATCTTAAAAACATTATCATGGAAAGAAAAAACTTAGTCATGAATTCCATGTGACTGTGAGATAGTCTAAGACACACAGGTATATTTGCACCTAATAATACCCAAGGCACCTGTTAAAGAAGAGAAAACTCACTTCAATTCTTTAGTGTCGTTTTGGAAAACAGCCCTCACATTCTCTCAAAAACCAAGAAAATCTATTCAGTTGACTATTTGAATTTTTAAAAGGTGATTGTGTTTTAAAACAAAATTTTATCTATCCAAGGGAGAGAGGAAGGTCATGTTTAACCTCTAATCCCCCACTTCAACTTCATGGCCTGACAAACCTACTTTGTCCCAAGCCCATCCTTTGGAATTTGTGACTGCAACCATGACCTTCACACCTGTCTTCAGCATACTTTGGACTCAGTGGCAGTTCCTCTCAGTTACAGAGAGGGACTTAGCAGAGGGATTAGGGAAGGTTGAGGATGTCATTTAGGATGAGGCAGGGTTACTGGGAACAGACATCCCAAATAGCAGTGGATTCGATAAACAAGTTCATTTCTCTCTCAAGTAAAAGCTCAGAACAACATAGTGGTTTTGCTTCACCAAATCCTTAGGAACACTTACTATTCTGAGTTCTCCCCATTTTTGGAGGCCCCCCACCACTTCACAGGTTAGTTTTCCTTCTGTGTTTGGAATGGAGGTCCCTCCACCATGTTTCTGTGACAAATGGCAGGAAGGTGGAAAAGGAAAAGCAGTAGCGAAGAGCACACACTGATTGTCTTTTTTAAGGAAGGTATTCAGAATCGATCACATGAACTTCTGTTAATATCGCATTGGTCACATGGCCACCTATAGCTATAAGAGAGGCTGGGAAATGTAGTCTTTATTCCAGATGACCATTTGCCAGCTAAGATTCCTGCTTCTATGTATATTAGTCAGGATTCTCCAGAAAAACAGAATCAATACGATAGATATAGGAAATTTGTTGTAAGAAATTGGCTTACCCAAGTATGGAGGCAGGAAAGTCGAAAATCTGCATGGTGGGCTGGCAGACGGGAGAGTCCATGCTGCCCGTGTCAGACTGAAGGCCAGCAGACCAGAGAATTCTTTCTTGCTGCCAGTCTTTTTGTTCTATTCAGGCCTTCAACTGATTGCAGGAGGCCCACCCACAGTCTGGACGGCAATGTGCTTTACTCAGAGCCCACTGACTTAAATGTTAATCTCATCCAGGTGTTATCTCAGAACCAGCCATAATGATGTTTGATAAAAAAAATATCTAGAAATATTTTTTTTAAAAAAAACTGGTGTGGCTCAGTTGGTTGTGTTGTCCCATGCACCAAAATGTTACCGGTTTGATTCTCAAGTCAGGGGGTGTGCAGGAGGCAGCTGATTGATGTTCTGCTCTCACATTGGTGTTTCTCTTTCTCTCTCGCTCTCTCTCCCTCCCTCTCTCTCTAAAAATCAATAAAATATTAAAAATAACATATCTGGGCACTGTGTGGCCCAGCCCAGCTGACACAACACATTAACCATCACAGTATGGAAGAACTAGAGATGGCTATTGGATGGCAACAGCAGTCTCTACCAAACTCACTCCCAGAAAGAATGTTAAAGTCATTGCCCTAGCCAGTTTGGCTCAGTGGATAGAGTGTTGGCCTGTGGACTGAAGGGTCCCAAGTTTGATTCCGGTCAAGGGCACATGACAGGGTTGCAAGCTCAATTCCCAGTTGGGGGCATGCAGGAGGCAGCCGATCAATAATTCTCTCTCATCATTGATGTTTCTATCTCTCTCTCCCTTTCCCTTTCTCTCTGAAATCAATACAAATATGTATTTTTTTTTTTAAAAAAAAGAATGTTAAAGTCCTTGAGGACAATGCTGTGTCTATATTGGTCACCATATATTTTAGCAATTTTTACAATTCTTGCACAATAATGGTGAATGAATATGTGTTGAGTGAATAAGAGACAAAATCAATGTGTAGAGAGGATTAAAATGAGCTGGAACCTTGGAGAACAGAGTCAGCAAGTATTTTCCATAAAAGGCCTGAAAGTAAATTATTTTCAGCTTTGTGAGCCATATGTCCTCTGGCCCAACTCTTCAATTCTGTGGTTGTAGGTGGAAGCAGCCACAGAACATATGTAAATGAATGGGTGTGGCCGGACTTGACCCATGGGCAGAGGTTTACCAACCCCTGGACTATAATATCCAAGTTTGAAAGGAACTAACCTCTCATTTTATAGAAAACTAAAGTTAATCGGCTTGGTCAAGGTTATACATAGGTCAGTGGCAACAGAACCAGGAATAGAGCATAGGCCTCCCAACTTCTTGCTCAGTGCTTAAGCTCTACCATTCAGAAATTAATTTTTGAGGATGAACAATGTAGAATGAACAGCTCCTGCTCCTTACTCAATTTCACAGACCTCAGAAGAGCAGATTTGTGTCTCTGTGTGTGTCTGTGTTTGGGTTGTGAGGGTGTGTGTTTATGTGTGTGTGGGTGTATGGTATAATACTTATGTTATTACAAAACTTTTTAAGTCTGTTATGATGTGTAGAATGTCACGTGGTCTGTGTATATTGTGTGTGCGTATGTGTGTGGTGAGTGGGGATTGTCTGGTGTATGTTTTGGGGGTATGTTGACAGCCATGGGGAAGGATCATTATCCCCTGTGGGTCCACGAGGGACTGATGTGCTATGACATCATACCCACCAGCTTCCATGGATTCCTTATCAGAGGAAACAGAATGTAGAATGCCACATCCATGCCTACCTCCTCCTGATGTCTTCCATGCATGCATGGATTCGTCATAAACTGAAGCCTTGTCCTGTCTGTAAGCAGTCACACTGAAAGAGATAACAAGTGAGAAGAAAATGCCAGATCCTCTCTCTCTCCCATTTTTTTGGGGGGGCGAGTAATCAACCTAATTGTTGGTGGCCTTGTTTTGATAAGACTTAAAAGAAAAAGAAGATGCCAGGCAAGTGCATGATGGGAAAGACAAAGCCTGGCCCACTTCCAAGAGCCCCAGATTCTCTAGAAAGCCAAGCTTCTGAAACTGTGACTGCCATGGTTACTCTATGGCTAAACTCCCCAATAGGGTAGCCACAAGCCATGTGTGGCTACTGAGCACTTGAGATGTGTCTATGTGGCTAAAGAACTAAGTGAGCTTTAAATACATTTATTTTTTAATCATTTAAATTTAAAAACTAATATGTAAGTTTGGGAACAGCCTGTGCATGTGAATCTACTACTTTTCAACTGGATAGTGTAAGAAATCTAAATATGGATAGAATATTTCTGCTGAAGACTTAGGGTTTGAAGAGAGATTTAAAATACACACAAGTGGTGATGGTTTCGCAAGTGGATGCATATATCCAAACACCAAATTGCAAACATGAAATATGTGCATTTTTTTGTGTATAATTTTTCCTCAATAAAGCTATTAAAAGAGAAAATAAAATACATATCTCAAAACCTTAAAGCAAAACAAAAGAATTGACAATGTCTCATTTATAAATATGTATATCAATTTTTAAAATATTGACAATATTTTATTTTATTTTATTTTATTTTATTTTACACTGTACTAGGATAGAATGAACCACCTCAGTAGCTTCTGAGGCTAATACATTTCTATCACCACAATTACTTTAGCAACCCTGGTTCCCTTCACTTCTGCAACATTTGACAATATTTTAAAGATTGTGTTAAATATATGATAAAAATTAATTTCACTTGTTTACTTTTTCTGGGATGTGGCTCATGTTATCTTACTTTGGGCAGAGCTGTTGGAAGGATTCGGCCCCACACCCTCAGGGATGTCCTGAATTTAGCTTTCTTTTTCCCTCTCAATGCCTACGGCTCCTGCAGAGGTAGCACTACCTGGTTGCTGACTGTTCCATGAAACCATCCCCCCACCCTATGATGAGACTCCAGCATTTTCAGTGGAGCCTGGTGTTCAACAGGAACATGCTGAGGTTCCACTAAAATGATTCTGACTGCCCTAACCAGTTTGGCTCACTGAATAGAGCATCGGCCTGTGGACCAAAGGGTCCCAGGTTTGATTCTGGTCAGGGGGATGTACCTTGGTTGTAGGCACATCCCCAGTAGGAGATGTGCAGGAGGCAGGTGATTGATGTCTCTCATCGACGTTTCCAGCTCTCTACCTCTCTCCCTTCCTCTATGTAAAAAAAAAAAAAAAAAGAACCAATAAAATATATATTTTAAAAACAAAGATTCTGACCTGGGAATCTGAAAATGGGGACTTGGTCCTGACCTGACTGCCAACACTTGATCTTGAGCAAGCCACCTCACTGCCCTGGGCTTCAGATTTCTCACCTACGAAGTGAGAAAAGTAGGATTCCTTGCCCTCCTCTCGGGGCTATTTTAAAAATAAGAAAAAATACCCTAGGAAATTCTTGAAAAAGTAAAAGTGCTATTCTAACATGAAATAGTTTGTATTCACAATTGGAGGAATTGTGCCCGTTCAGCCCTCCTCTCCCTCTCCTTCTCTCCAGTGAGTGAATGCTAAGTGCCAAAGGCCTGCTGGGGCCAGCGCTGCCCTCGGCTTACCTGCACATCTTTCTTCCCCGGCTCCCCCCACCCGCTTCCTTGCCAGGAGAACCCTGGTTGTCTAAGTGGCTCATGCCTTCTCACCTGCCGTTCACAAATATGCCCTTGGGGCCAATAGTAGTTTATCCAGTTTCACCCTCATCATGAACCCTGGGTAAAGCCCTGAAAAAGAAGTCAGCTCACACACTGCGCCCCAGGCCCACTGTTAATCCCCCCTCCCCGGGATGAAATGTACACAGAGACCCTCAAAATTGGTGTTAAAAGCACATAAACCTCTTGGGTTGTTGAGATTCGAGCCCAAGCAGGGTGTGTGTGTAATATCACTAAAAGCAGGTATGATGGATAAAAATGAATGATGGTCCCTTCCCAACGTAAACCGAGCTGCTCATCCCTCAGGGTTGTTTATAAATAGAGGGGAGTCCATTTGTTTGGGATCCCAGGGACAGGCCGGCACTCCATTTAGATAACAGCCACATTTCATGCCCAGCCATCACTCTCCAGCTCGCAAGGTGGCGATTAATCAAACAGTGTTTTGGTTTCTCCCGATACACATCTAGTCCTTCCGGTTTAGAATGAGCTGAAGATGCCTCAGTGGTTTACAGAACAGCCGGGCCAATGCATTAGAGGCGGTGAGGATGAGGGCCCTTCCAGCGGGAATTCTGAGTTGGGAGCAGCTGCACGGATGAGGATTCCAGAAGTTGAGTTCATGGAGGCCTGGCCTTCTGGGCATCGCTGACTTGTTACATTCAGTGTGAGGGAGTGAATAACACCTGTCATTCAGATAGAGACACCTGGGGTGGAGGGAACACCAAAATTGGACTACTGAAAGGCACTTATTTTCTGATAAGGTCACTGCTGTGTGTTTATAGCGAGAAGGTGGGTGTCTATGAACCATTAGAAGCCCATGTTCTAAGCCTGTTGCAGAATTAAGCAGAGAGAACCCTGGGAAGTGAGAGGAGGGAGGTGAATCAGAATGGGGCTGGGGGAGTTTGAATTGAGTGTGAAGGTAGAATGGAATTACAGTGTGGAGGAGAAGACAAGGGCTTCTCTATCATGAGGACTGCATGCATGCTGGGCCAAGAGGTTCAAAAGAGAATTATAAGGTTAACAGTTGATAGACCTTGAGGTGAATCAGAACTGATTCAAATCCTCCTTCGTGTACGTGGTGGAGAAATGACCTAAACTCTCTGGACCCATTTCCTCATTTACAGACTGGAATTACTCTTTAGACGGAAGAAAACTCCCATCACAATGTCTGATATCCCTGAAATAAATTTTTTAATTAATTGATTTAAATTGACCAGTATAGGGTTTTTGAAGTTTTTGTTTCGCCAGTTGTATTCCAACAGGTCCAAACCATCTCTGGAGTTTTTATCTAAAAAATAAAAGAAGTTTAAGTGCGGTCCAGGTCAGAGATCCCGTGTATCCCAAACATAAGAAGTGTGATGAGGCACCGTCCAGGGGGAGGCATGGCAGCCTACCTTCTTCCAGATCAAGGCCCTGGGGAGGGTGGGAGTGGGAGAGCAGAAAAAGGTTAATTTTCCTGGGTCTCACCTGAGGCACAGCTGCATCACCTGACTTATAGGGTCTTCTCATCCATATTTGTAACTCAGAAATTCTCTGCAGCAGGCTATGCATTTGATTCTGGGGCCAATCTGGGAATACTGTCTCGGGATATGAACTGGAAGATAAGGCAGATATTTAGGTCATGTTCCCTTTTACATTCACCGGGATGGACAGGGAATGGAAAGAAAAGAAGATGGGAATAAAATATTATCTTTTAATTCAAATTTTAAAGTCTATACCATTGAGAATAGAGCATGTAACAGCTGGTCCCTGCCTTCAAAATGCTTACAACATATTTGAAAAGATCAGACTCAAACATATGAATCTGTGAGTTGAAATCATAGGGTACAGTTGAGTCAGGATGAAAGATACAGACCCAGGAGGTGAGAAGGCCTCTATGGTGGTTGGTGCGGTCAGAGAGTCCCCAGCCTGCCTTCTCAAGTCTGACTCTGCTGGGGTAGATGGAGTCTCTCTACGATCATCTACTTTTTCTTTTCAGCTGTTCGTTCCAAGACTGCAGCTTTCTGAGAGGCAGTGCCAGTCAGCCGCTGGGCCCATTAGGCCAGGTCCATCAAAGGGCCTACCCCATATGCTTTGAGGATTAACATCGGTCTTAGTTAACAATCTAATTAATGTTTGGATAATTTAACGATTTTGTATGCCTTCTAGAGTGCTTTCTAGGGGAGTGACCCTGGCAAATAAAGCCATGTTTTCTTTTGTTCTTAAAGGGATGCCTTTTCTGATCCCATTAATGAGAAACATCCTTCCTATCAGGGCTGGGCCAAGTGAGTAAGAGCTTAGCTTTTCTGCTTTTGGTGTAAGGTGGTGGGGGGGGTGGGGGTTTCCCCAACAGTGTGGCCAGTACAGGGTAGAGAGGGTGGAGGCAGAGGAGTGTCCATCTTCTCAGCCCCCTGTCACCCCAGTTTCAGGCCTAGCCTCCATTCAGGGTCTGGCTGCATCCACCAGATGGTGTGGTCCTGCCAAAGATGCCCTGCAACTGGCTGTGCTACATGGACTAGGCTCTCCCTTTCTCTGCGACTCCATTTCTCCTTATTCCAAAACCCTTATCTTACCTGCCTCGGTGAGAGATAAGCCAAGCCCTCTGTCAGCACAGGGGCGTCATTGAGGCAGTTTAAGTGAGATCCCGGTCAAAGATCCCGGGTAGCCCAAACATAGGAAGTGTGATGAGGTGCCCTCCAGGAGAAAGCATGGCTACCTACCTCCTCCCAAATCAAGGTCCTGGGGAGTGGTAGTGAGGGGTGCAGGCCCCCTAATTCCTGCTCCATCACTGCCTCGCTGTGTGCACATGGGTGTAAGTCAACTGACTTCCTTAAGCCTCTTCATCTATTAATGAGTACAATAACAGCATCATCTTCATCCTTCATAAAACTACCATGAAAATGAAGTGACATGGTGCACAGGCAATCCTCACTTTGCAGAGTTCAAATAAGCATGAATTTCAGTTGTCACAGTTTAGTTTAATGGCACTAGTCCCCAAACTACATGGTTGGAATTTCAGCCTCTGTGTATTAACAAAGTAGTTGTATAAAGCAAAACCCCCCTGCTAGCTTGCCAATCCCCAGTCTCTATGTAAATGACAGAGGCACGTCGTGACCAGTGACCTATTGTGTCACTTTTTGTAAAGCCTGTGTTACTCAGTTCACCCCCAGGCAGCAAAGCATGTAGCTGTTTCCTCGTCTCTTAGTGATAAAGCCATGTGAGAATCATAAAGCAGGATTTGGCCAAGAAAGATTAAAGGGCAGCAAAGAAACAAAAATGGTGATGCTGGAGGCAAAATTCAAACCCAACATACACGGAGTTAGAAAAGAAATAGCTGCCCGTGACAACAGCGACAATGCCACTCTTATAGGCGTCTTAGTGAAGGCAAACGTGATGACATATCTGAGGAGACCGGTGAGCCAAGAGGATGGAGGTGTCCCAGAGGGAGTGATGCCAGCAAAATCTTCCCCTGTTAGGCCCTTGAGAGTGAAAAATGCAAATGATAAAGTGTGGGAAGCTGACCCAAACTTAAAAAGGATATGGCAATATATCAAAAGTAAAAAAGATGCTTTCTCTGTATCATATGTTTTATGAGAAGGTGAGAACTATTCAAACTTCTCTTGACAGATACTTTTTACAAAGAAACAAAGTACGTTAATTCTCAATGTTCCTAATGTTTTAAATCACAATCTATTAAGTAAATATTGGCTTCATTATTTTTTCCATTTTAATGAAGTTGTAATGGACAGTAAGAAAATTCTTAATGTTTTGATAAAAAAATTTTAAAGATCAGAGAACAATTATAATTTCCCCCCATAATTACTAAGCTTGCTTGGCAGGGTTTCAGCATTCATGATAATATTTATAGTCCTGCACTACCATACAAAGTGAGGACTGCCTGTGTATATTAAGATAAATGCTGGTAAGTGGTGTCTGCCCCATCATTACATTGCCCCAGGGAATCTAGAGGAGTAAGTCACGCTGACTGTTTCATTGCTGTTTCTACCCGCCCAGCAGGTAAGAACAATCGTTGAGGAAACTCTGGGACAATAAGAGGCTATAATAACCAAGAGGAGAAAGGTTCTGAGCTGGCCAGCCTTACCAGGGGACCTTCTACATGGAACAAGTAAAGGCTGATCTGCAACCACAGGCAACACAGTTTGTGGGAATTTGCAAATGTTTCCAAGCATCTTCTAGGATACTTCTAAGATGCCTTCCATTTGGTAGAATCGTCAAGTCCCGTATTTTATTTCACTGACATCAGAAGAGATAGAAAATTTCTGGGTGGGTTGAAGACAACATCACCTTCTCCCAACTCTCAAGAAGAGGTTTACAGAGGGGGTCAAAGGCCCAGAGCATAGATTGGTCCTAAAAGTCCAACTGTCTCTCATTTCTCTAGTGAACCAATCATGCCTCAACTTCCTCATTTATAAATGTAAAATAATAGTAGTGTCTTAGTGCAGGCTGCTGCAACAAAAATATCATAGACTGGGTGGCCTAGAAAACAAATATTCATGTCTCATAATTCTGGAGGCTAAGGAGTCTAAAATCGGGTCTCCAGTAGATTTGGTGTCTGGTGAGAGCCTGCTTTCTGGTTCATAGCCATTGTTTCATTACATCCTCACATGACAGAAAAGGGTGAGAGAACTTTCTGGGGACTCTTTTATCAGGACACTAGTCTCCATCACAAGGGCTCCACCCTCATGAGGTAATTACCTCCTCAAGGCCCCACCTCCAAATACCATAATCTTGGAGGTTAGGATTTCAACATGTACATTTGGCAGGAGAGTGAGGGAGACAAACATTCAGACCTTGATAAATAATATCTACTTATTACAGATGTGAGGTCTACAAGTGATCATGTGTATTAAGATCTTTGCAGTCTCTGGCATGTAATGACTGCTCTAGAAATGTTTGTGTTGTTGGAAAGCAATTAGTTAACAAAAAAATAAAGGGAAGATTCACATTCATACAGAAAGTTCCAGAATAACATATTTTTATTATCCAAATAAGTTAATTCTCTCTTAAACTGAATGGTACAGAGAATTTGTGTTGCTGGTATAAAGATGGAAGCATTGTCCCAAAAGCTTGACTCAGTGGTTGAGTGTCAACCTATGAACCAGGGGGTCATGGTTCAAATCCCAGTCAGGGAACATGCCCAGGTTGCGGGCTTGATCTCCAGTGTGGGGTGTGCAGGAGGCAGCTGATCAATGATTCTCCTCATCATTAATGTTTCTTTATCTCCCTCTTCCTTCCTCTCTGAAATCAATAATATATATATATATATATATATATATATATATACACACATATATATATATATATTAAAGACATATCAAACTAATTATTGATAAGCAGACCTCTGTGGTCCAGTGGCAGCTGCAGAGTATCAACCATCTTCTGGGCTCTCATTGTCTCCTCATCAGAATTAATTGTCTCTTCTAAATGAGATGCTATTGAGTTAATATTTATAATAATAACAAGTTTCCCTTTATCTATCTTCACCAACAGGGATGACGGTACAAGTTGTTTCATTTTCTAGGGTTGGGGACATTCAGATCCTCTCCCAACCCTCCTCACCCCTCCTTATTAGGTTTTTGTGAGAGAGCTGGCTAGAGTGCATGTTGGTTCATGGAAAGAGATGGAGATAAGTTGAGAGCATGCCTCATCCATAAAGTTCTGAGCTCATCCGCACACTGAGCTCTTCCTTTCCCCATCTCTTTATCACCACAGTCCTCATTGGCACTCAGTGTTTACCACAACTTTGCTAGCCAACTGATGTCCACCCTGGTGGGCATTGCATTCCATGAGGGTAAAGTACCATCCTTTCCTGCCTCACCGCTCATCCAGAGAACTGTCAATGGCTGGAAGCAGTAAGTACTCATTGATTGATGGAGAAGAGGGACCTCTCAGGGAAGTGGCATGGAAGCTCCTGGGTTGGAATGAGACTGCAGGGGAGGGTGCGGGGTTTGCACACCCAGAGTCTGTGTCTGTCTCATTCTTATCCCCACAACTGGCAGTCAGGACAGTTTCCCACTTCCCACAGGCTCTGCATGGGAGTGTGTCTCATGTTATTTAATGCTTCCACGAAAATGAAGGTTGGAAATAGGGAGCTCTTTCTGGAGACATTGGGAAGGAAAGACCCAATCCCTTTAAGGGCCATATGGCAAATAAGACTGGCTGCATAATTTGCAAGGCCCAGTGCAAAATAAAAACATGAAATTCCTTGTTGAAAATCGTTGAGAATTTTTAGACCGTGACAGTAGAGCATTAAATCAAGTGTGGGCCCATCTAAGCATGGGCCACATCTGAGGTTGCACTGCACAGACCTCGCGCTCACGAAATTGGTCCTGCAGCAAGTCCAGGAGCTCTGCCCAGCTCGCGTGGTGCATTAACTCACCACCTACATCTACACTCCTCAGTGGGCTTGGGATTTAGGGGCAAGAGAGGAAGTGGTATTCCGCTCCTTTCTCCCCAGCTGAGAGCAGGGATGGGGGAAGAGGAATGCTGGCAAGACTAGTTGCGTTGTCCCCTCAGAAGAGGCCCCAGCGGCCCCGTGGAAGGAAATGTTAAACACGGAGCCTCTGTATTTATCTCACCACGTCGTCATGCAGCATGACTAAGGCCTGCCTGCAGCTCTAGCCTGGGTGTGCTCGGGAGGAATCACAGCTTCTCAATGACAGTATTTACCTCACTGTTGCCTGGGGGAGCTCTCAATACAGAGGATGGCGGTGGTTTTCTCAGGATCTCCCGCTCTTTGTGAGTAACTTCTTTTCCCCACTGAGCATGTTCTGGATTGGGTCAAGGGAGGTGTGAGGGTCTCCTCTAGAAGAAAATCCACAGAGACCAAGACCTTCAAACTCTTACTATGGCTACATGTGGGGAGGGGAAGAGGACTCTCACACTCAGTTCAGCTTGCCCACCACCATGTAGCTCGTGAGTGTCTTTCTGTTTTGTTTCATTTTATATGAGCACTTGGAGATGAAAACAGTGTCCATACCTTCTCTCTCCCTTCCGCCCCCTTTGGACTTGAGTTCCTACATGTAGGTGTTCAGTTTACAGACGGGAAGGAGGAAGGGCCGAAGGGCAGCCAGGGGATTTTCATGTATCCCACGTGTGTTAGGCATGAGTTAGGCTAGAGGTGTTGTGAGCCAGTGGATGAGGAGGATCTGCTCTTCCTGACGGTTGGCTCATCCTCAGCTCCCCAAGACAGGCCAAGACAACTGGAATTTAGGTGTTGACTTTTGCCAAATATTTGAAGAGCAATGAACACTTAACAGCTTTGTGAAGTTCCCACAGAGGTAGCAAGGTTTTCCTAAGGATTTAGCCTATTGTGAGCGTGTACCACCTAAGAAAACTCTGCCTTTGAGAGTGATGTCTCAGAAAAGCCAGGTAATACCAGGGAGGTGAGCTCCTGTCTGCAGGAGCCTAGCAAATATTATATCCTTTCTTATACTTCTATTCCCTTTACATTGGCGGCAATATATTTCCTCCGGCATTATTTCTGTATGTCAGACATGTCAACCTACACGATTAGGATGATCGCATAGGACTTGCCTTTTATCTAAGTAACATAGGCTGATATATGTAACTAGCATAAAGGAAAATACAAGGAAAGTGATTTGTTATAAATAGAAATATTACTATTTTATCCTATATTACATATTTTATTCTATAGGCTATGTTATATATGTATGTTGTATATATTATAATGCTATATATTATGTAATAAGTGTTAATGTTACATATTTTATGTACTGGGTATATAATGTTACATATTTTGTGCACTGCATCCCCTGAAGAGAAAGGCTAATACTTTTCAGCTGGAGGCTTTATCAGATCATTAGCTCTTCTGCATTTTTATAATGTGACATGATTACCACAATCATAGGTCAACAAATCATTATATTTAGTATTTTTGTAAATAACCCACTACTCTACTTTTCATTTGCAAGCAAGGACCGGCTGCAAACTACTGCCTGCTTTTGTGAAGTTGGGCAGGTCATGGAAGAATATGTAAGCAGCCAGTATCTCAAAGGTGACCACGATGATCATGGCTTTTCCCAATTATTTTAGCCAATTTGCCAAACTAAGTGCTAAAGAGAATTTGCCACAGGGCCAAACTGATAGTCTATTGCTTTCTGTAGTGACTTTCCTTACAAGGCTGGAGGGACTGGGGAATTTTGTTCAGATCAGGTGCTTCATATCTATGATCCCCAGCCTATTCCCCACCTCACAACTTCTGAGACTTGCTTTTCCCCAGTGTTATCACTCACCTCACGTTGGAAACGTACCTCCTTTACTCCCAGAGCAGGGCAGGCTCCCGGTGGCCTCTCCTCTGGCAGCCCTCTGCTGCTTTCTGCTTGGCTGCAGTTCACAATGGGCTGCTCCTGTGCCACCCAGTCCTGACTAATCGGGCCTGAGGGGAAGCTGGCGGAGGCTCCTGGGAAAGATCTGCCTCCTACAGAGAAGAGCAGTGAGAATTGGCACATCCTGCGCTGGGTGTGGTTGTGGCGAGTAAGAAATCCACACGTGGGAGAAGAGGAAGCAGAGAAATGGGAAGAGGCTGGGTCCTGCTGTCCTGGCTGAGGCTTTGCCCTGCCTCTCATCGCCTCTCTGTAGAAGCTAAAGCGCCCATGTTGTTCCAGCCGCTTTTCATTTTGCATTTTGTGGGGAGCTGCTGAGAGCATCCCTCCCAACTGATGGCACTCGCTGATGAGCAATGCACGTAGCGATGGAGAACCCTGTGCCGGGTATTCATGGGAAACCCGCAGGAAACAGAAAATGTGCTTATTTCCTTCACTGAAAATATAACCTGGTCGACAGAAATAAAATACACCTATGAGCACAAATTCCTGCCCAGCTCGCACTCCCGTGCAAAGGACTATAGGAAAAGCTAAACAGAAATCGCAAAAACTTCTGCGAGATGTGCTTAGATGATCAGTTTCCAACAAGATGTTTTCACACTGTTAGGAGAGAACCAAAGAAAAATTAAATATGAAATATGGCTCCTTCCCCCCCCCCCC
>PVJN01024897.1:0-30619 GCA_004026805.1 Lasiurus borealis
CACAGGGTAGACACTTAGTACGTTCAATTCAAATCAAATGGAATAAAATTGGGTTTGAGTCTTGCCGGGGATGATGATATAGGAGCGGTAGAGGAGGTGGTAGAGGGATTCAGCCACAATCAAGGAAAAAGATGAGGTTTTGAAAAATGAGAATGTACTGCACCAGGAATTTAATAAATGCTCGCAGCTCTAGCCTGCTCTTCTCATAAGCTGATGGCTCTCAATGGAAGGGAATATGTACATAAGGGGAAATATCCACAGAGGAGACAAGGCTCTTCTCTATTAATAGCTGAACCAATACTGAACACCCTCAATGATGAGCTCTGATAAAAGCCTCCTTGCAGCGTGAGGGTTAGGGCTCTAAGCTGTTCTAATTAATCCTGTTTCTTACATTTGAGGTGGCTGAGTCTGTAGAGGAGTTTACAGCACACGTTACTCATCTATAGGCACACGTAAAATGGGGTAGGCAAACAAGGTGGCAAAAATGTACCCAGATATGCTTAACCCCAGGAGTCTAAAGTGACCCTGAAAATGAGCATGGTCTATTCAATGTCCTGGGGCAGTGGTCGGCAAACTCATTAGTCAACAGAGCCAAACATCAATAGGACAACGATTGAAATTTCTTTTGAGAGCCAAATTTATTAAACTTAAATTTCTTCTAACGCCACTTCTTCAAAATAGACTCGCCCAGGCCATGGGATTTTGTGGAAGAGCCACACTCCAGGGGCCAAAGAGCCACATGTGGCTTGCAAACTGTCGTTTGCCGACCCCGGTCCTGGGGAATAACCAATTAGATTGGCTACTGACAGGATGGAAGCATAAGAAGATATGATAGAAAACTTCCTTTCCCTACAATTTTATCATTTTTAACACCTTGCAAAGCATTTACAAACATATTTGTCCCTTTAATCTTCCTAACAACCCTAGCAGATAAATAAAATCATTTTTCCAGGTGAGAAGAGGTGCAGAGTAATTGAGTGACTAATCTGAAATGACTCAACTTAGACTTGGCGGAGCTGGATCCCAAGCCTGCCAGACTGCAAAGCCCGCGCTCTCTCCTCTGCACCCCGGCTACTCACAAGGAGATCCAGAGACCAGCTGCCAGCATCACCTGGACGACAGGAAGCATTTCAGGAGAGCGAGGGTCTCAGGCTCGCTCTAGGCCCACAGAATCAGAATGTTTACCCGATTCCCTGTGATTGAAGTTAGAGACACGCCATGCTATATAACACTGCCCAGCTCTTGGTTTACCACCACACCCGCCCCCTCCCGACCAGAATACAAGCCCCCTCACTGTGGTCATGCCATGCAGAAAAGGAGGATCTAGATTTGGGAGCCCCTGGAAGGACCCTGCTGGCTGGGCTGGGCCCCTAAGTGCTGCCAGACCATGCCTGAGTTTCCGAGGCCGCTGGGCACTTTGTATTGACTGACCAGTTGCTCTGACTAGAGCCAATGTCCCAGCTCCTCCCCCATCTCCCTGCACTGCCAGGCAATCTGAACCAATGGATTCCCAAGAGATGCTGGGCAGATTGTGTCCAAATATCCCATTGAGTGGCTACGCCAGACCCTCAAAGGAGAAGAGAATCTGTTATATTTTGCCTTCAAGGAAGGTAATATACAGATCTGTACGTGTGCAATCCTGCGGAAATGAAGTCCCAGGATAACCTAAACTAAAGGGTTTGTTGTGAATTTGGAGCCATTTATTTTCCCTTCTTCACTTTTGATAAAGTTTTGTTATTTCTCAGCATAGTTTCCTCGGGCAGATTAAGATTCATGACGTTCCAAGGTGCTGTGATTCATGCATAAGAGAGATTTGAAATGAACAATACATGTGTTGATGCTTACAGCTCAGGTGCTTGATGAATATTCTTTTGCTACAGCTTCAAAGCAACACTCTGAGGAGAGGGGGATTATCCACATTTTGAAGGCGAAGGCAATTGGCTCAGTCTCCCGTCAAACCAACAAAACTAATTCTCAAGAGTAGTTGGGCACTCTACCCAAGATGCATGTGGTTGAGGTGATTGATAAGCAACACGATAGGAGTGAAGGATGCCCCCGAATGAATAAGACGTAAGGGTCCTAAATCAACCACCTTCCTCCTCTACTGCCTCCCCTTACTCCCCTGAGACTTTCGGAGTGGTACTTTTTATTGTGTAGTTTTTCCATGATTGTGATTATTTTTGTAGTTGTGGAATGTCTGGTTCCGCTCTCTAATGTAAATACCGTGTGCCTATCTTTCTCATCCTTCTAATAAAGAGAGAATATACTAATTGACCATCACTCCATCACAAAGGTGGCTGCACCCACAGCTGAGGCCAAGTTCCTCTAAAAAGACTTAATGAGCAATCAGCAGGGAGCTGAGGCTACGCCCTTCCCTGCCTCTGTGGGGCTTGACAGGGGACCATAGGCCATGCCCCCCAACCCAGCAGGGCTTGACACGGCACCTCAAAATGCCCTTCTCATTCTGGTGCTAGGCTAGGGGACCTCTGGCTGCTCCCCCTTCCTTAGTGCCAAGCTGGGGGACCTCTAGCCATGCCCCCCACTAGGTGGGGGCTTGACAGGGGACTTCAGGCCACACCTCCACCCTGGCACCAGGCTGGGAGACCTCAGACTGCATCCCCTGCCCAGTGGGGCTTGATAGGAGACCTCAGGCCATACCTCCCACCCCAGCACCAGGCCAGGGGACCGGAGGCTATACCCCCCTGCTTGGCTGGGATTGACAGGGGATCTCATGCCATGCCCCACACCCAGTGGAGCTTGATGGAGAACCTCAAGGTGCACCCCCACTACTGGGTTGGAGAACTCAGGCCACAAGATGGGGGACCTGAGGTTGCATCCCCCTCCTGGTGCTGCGCTTGAAAGGGGATCTCAGGTGGTGTCCCCCACCTGGTAGAGCTTGATGGAGGAACTCAAAGGCATGCTCTTCACACTGGTCTGGGCTGGGGGCCTCAGGCCATGCCCCCCATCCTGGACCTAAGCCTATGCCCCCTGCCTGGTGGGCTTGACAAGGGTGGGATTGGCTGGGTCTGGATCTAGCTCAATGTAGGGGGGCTGGCTGGGTTGGGTCTCATGCGATTTTGAGGTGCATGTGGGTGGGCGGGGACTTGATTCTGGGTCTCGGAGTGAGCCCCAGACTCTGACAGGAGGAAGGTTTTCATATATATTTTACTTATTTTCTTTCATCTCTGACACTTCTATTATAGAGAAAGAGCAAATAGAAATATTAAATTATTTTTCTCTAATTAATCCCTGTTATATGTGCATGAATTTCATGCACCAGGTCACTAGTTACCATATAGATGTTTATTTTCAATGCCTCTTTAGGTGCTCAAAACATTTGTGAATGAATGAATCAATGTATGTTAAAAGGAGGCCTGGATATTAGGTCCAGTTTGGTATCTACCTTGGTGTATGACTCCTGGAAAGTCACTTCTCAGTCTATTTTTGTGACAGTAGAGAATGGAAATAAATGATCTCCAAAAGCCCTTTTAGCATTAAATGCTGTGATCTGATTTCTTGTCTCTTTCAGATGTAGCAATTCAATACTCTCCCCTACAAATAGGATATTGAATACCTTGGAGATGTGAGAGAATATGTTACTGGCAATGAATGAAATAGGGTTCCTACAGCACTCAGCACAGCATAGTGTCTGACCTCTAGTAAGCCTTTCTTCTCTTGTGGCTGTTGAAACTCAGGTCTTTGCCTTCTATAGTGCTCTTCTAAATTGTACTTGAATATACCTAAGGCTTCTCATATACACATGTGCCATAGGACCAAGTGCATAAGGGAGAGGGAGAGGGAGAGAATTGTGAGATCGAAACATTGATCATTTGCCTCCTCCATAAACCCTGACTGGGGATTGAGGCCACCACCTTTTGGTATATGAGATTAATGCTCCAACCAGCTGAATCACACCAGCCAGGGCTGCACAAACATTGTTAGATAATATATATATTAAGCCAAGCAAATATCACCAATGGAAACACCCCCAAATAGTACAAGGTGAAATTCCAAAATTCCAAGCCAACACTTTCCTCTTCCTATGTTTAGACCTATCACATCTTAAATTCCCAATTGTGACTAAAAACACCAACCCACACTGTCCATGAGAGCTGCGGGGTCCAGGGCATGTGGGATTTTTATCAAGTACAAATTGATCAAATTAATCCAGATGATATCAGATTAAGATGAGAATGAAAGACATGCTTGAAGAAAGGACAACTGAGCAGAATGAGCAGAGCAGATGGTGGGAGAGAAGTACAAAGGCCCATGGGCATTAATGAACGTATGGGCAATCAGGAAAAGTCCATGCCCTGGTGCTCATAATGGCGGGGACACTGTAGGCTGAGTATGTGCGCATAAAACATTGCAATCACACTGTCCCAAAGGGTAAGGGCATGGATAACCTGGAAAATATTATGTGAAGTGAAATAAGCCAATCTGAGAAAGCCAAATATCACAAGATCTCACTTATTTGTGGAATCTAATGAACACAATGAATTGAGCAACGAAATAATACCCCGAAACATGCAGGCATAGAACAGACTGACATACGTTGATTGGGTTGGGGGGAGAAGAAGAGATAAAGCATTTATCTACTTATATCCACAGACCATGTACACGGGCAATAGGGTAGTGAAGACCTGGGTGGTGGTGGTAGGGGTTAGGAGCTGGGAGGAGAGAAGTAAAGGGGGGAATGGGAGATATCTACAATACTATCAACAATAAAAATATATTTTAAAAAATCACTGCATTATTTCAAATTAGTCAAGCAAAATATAGGGCCCTGGACACTAGCACATTTTAAAACACTGTATTATTTCCAGTGAACGTCCTTCAAAACAAACCCACTGCCTGGTACCAAAGCATGCTGTTATAGTGGGGATAGTGTGGTGGCAGTGTGATGTCATGGGCAGGAAGTGACTCCTGTTGTTGTCAGTGTGGCTCACATCCATAGCAGAGTGTGGCTTCTACTGGACAGAGGTCATGAAATCACAGAAGTGTGTCAGTATGTCAGCCTGTGTATGTGTATGTGCGTGTGTGTGTATGTGTGTGTTCTAGATAGGTTTGACTGACAGCCATTTTTATGCATTAACTTGCAATTATGCAAATGCACATATATTCATTTTATGTTCATTTTAAAAGCAGCTTTAAGAGAACCAATTTCCACAAATATAGTTGCTCCAAACAGAGCAAATTCAAGACGTTCCTCATAAACCATCTCTTGCTTTTTCTCCTTTGTCCTCCCCTTGCTTCTCATCCACTCATTATTTCTTTATGTCTTTCGGATGAGTTCCCTAATGTGAATCTCTGTGTGGATGGGGTGGAGGGGAGGTCAGAACATTCCATCCAATTTTGCACATGGAAGCAAATGCCGTTTTGTTTCGGGAGAGGGTGTCACACTCGCAAAGGGATGTGTAAGAGCATCTGTTCCCTTGCCACTTCCGTGTTAAGGATTCATTATGTTAATTGGGAGGAACGATGCTCTGTGAAAATAACCATAGGTTTTAAGAGGAAGATAGATTGGCATTCTAGCTCCATCAATTCCTTCAACAAATTACCAAACAGATCTATGCCCTGGACCCCTTCTTTAAAAAATGAAGTGACACTTGCTCCTCGAGGTCATTATTTAAATCAGATAATCAAATAAACAATGTGTCAGAGCATCTACCTCAGTACCTGGCAGGTAATGGATACCCAGAAAGTGAGAGCCGACACGATCATTATGATTATTTTTAGAAATGCTCTTTCCAGCACTAGGGGGCCAGGTCATACCCCCTGGCTGCCATTTCAAACCTTCTGTCCACCAGCTTTCACTCCCCTTTCATCAGAAGCCCACCCACGTTGCCACCCTCCACCTCAGATCTATTTGACCATTCCTGTATTCCTACTGTGTTGTTGTTTTTTTAAAATATATTTTATTGATTTTATACAGAGAGGAAGGGAGAGGGATAGAGAGTTAGAAACATCAATGAGAGAGAGAGAGACATCAAACAGCTGCCTCTTGCATGCCCCCTACTGGGGAGGTGCCCACAACCAAGGTACATGTCCTTGACCTGAATTGAACCTGGGACCCTCCAGTCCACAGACCAAAGCTCTATTCATTGAGCCAAACCGGTTTTGGCTTCCTACTGTGTTGCTACTTCATTGAAAAGGCCTTCAATTTCCCAACTCTACCCAGCCAGCTAGCTTAATCCAAACCATTTCTGACAGAGAAAAACAAGACTGGGTTTATTAAAGGGAAACCTCCTTTGATCTTTAATCAAGGCTGAAGAGAATTTTGTCTGGTTGACTTCCCTGCGCTGATTGTAACTAGCAGCTGTAGCCTGTGACTCAGATAAATGCTCACCATGCATTATTACAGTAAAAACCAACATCACAGAGTGATATCTTATTCCCCCTTTTCTCGATGATACCATCACAGAGAATTAATGTCCTTTTTCTTTTCATTACTGTGCCGCTGTGTGAAATATGGACTACGTCAAACCTCCGGTCAGATATTTTCATCTAGATTAGGGAGGAAGGGGGAAACGCAATCACGGAGTTCAACAGGTGAGTGCCACAGTGTGGAAGAGTCAGAGAACTTTGGCTGCATGTTTACAAAGAGAAAAGATAAGGTGTGCTCCGCTTAAGGCTTTTTCTGGCCTCTAAACTGTCTGTGTCCTCTGCTTGAGCCTACAGCATTTCTGTCCTCCCTAGCATGGATTAGTTTACACTTCAAATCCATGATGGTTCAGTGCTGGGGCGTGATTCAGTGGGGTTTAGCTAGGAGACCCATGTAACACCTGAATCCTGTCCTTTCCCTTGCAAACATTCCAAAGGATAACAAACACATAACCAATGACAGTAAATACAAAACCAAACCTCCATATTATTTTTGCCAGTAACCCAAATCGCATCTCTTTGTTGAACTGGACCAGAACGGACAGCTAAATGGAGACTGAGAAGGAAAAAGGGAGATTATTTCTCTCTTATGCCCAAATCTAGAATTTGCATTCAACCCAGTGCCTTTTAACCTTGCCTGCATATTGGAATCAACTTGGCAGCTTTTAAAACACCACCGCCTGGGGCCTAGCCCCAAAGGACGCACACTGGAGGGTCAGGATGTTTTTAAGTCTTCAGGTGGTTCCAGTGTGCAGGCAGGCTGGCAGCCGTGCTTCCTCACTAGTGGTCGGACACCGAAGTGGCCATTTCCTAGAGCAGTCCTGCTTTTCCAACTTGACTCTGCATGGGATCCCCTGAGATCTTGTTAAAATGTAGACCCTGATTCAGCAGTGCCCGGGGCGGGGGTGGGGGAGGGGGGGCTGTGGACAAACATGTCTGCCAGTTGCCCGGTGCTGCTGCTGCTGGTGGTTAATGGACCCTGTTTTGAGCATGAGTGTCCTAGAGTTCTCAACAGGAGAGCGAAAAGTACGTTTCAAGTTTGATCAACTAACCTATTGATCTGTAATGAGAGGAAAGAACAAAAGAGAGCGTGACAATTTTGTGTATAATTCAGTGACCCTACTTGGGGTACTCATCCTTGTCTCTGCCTGGAATCCAACCTACATAGATGGGCAACACTTTTCTTTAAAGGAGGTTAGGTTGAGAGAAGAATAGTGCAGGAACATCCCTTCCAAACAATGTTGGCTGGATGAGAGGGATGACCTTCGTAGAACCAAGTCTTTGAACCGAGTCTCCCAGGAGAATAGTTTGTTTCAGGAGGATAAATCAATTTTGAGTTCAAGAGCTTAGGCATGAAACAGAGGGCATCAGGTTAAAAAAAAGTACAAATATCTTGCAGTGTCGTTTTAGGAGGGTCCGGTGGATAGGAGAATATAATGAATGGACTACAGACGCAGGCTGAGAAACGGTGGAGCCCTGAGATATAGCACAGGCGGCAGGGAACCTAGAAGGATTTTATGCTAGTAGTTATACTGAGGCCCACCTTTTGGCATTTGTCTTTGTTGTTCCCTTGCCCTGGAATTCTTTCCCCTCAATGTTCCCTGATGCAGGTCCCCTCATCCATGCTTTAGTTGGAATAACCTCTCTCTACAAGAGAGATCCAGTCTTTCTTTCGGTACTATGGATTCAAATTATTTAGGTGACGTGTGTCTCTTCGCCTAGATTTTGAGATATTTAAACAGAAAATACGGTGCTTTATTAATTTTTTAATCTTTTTACCTGTCAACATCTAGGCTTTCTCCCGGTACATGTTAGCTATTTAATAAACAGTTGTTGAATTCAATTAAACAAGATAGGAAAAGCCATGTCATCAATTATGGTTTAAACATTCGCCATCTCCACTCCTCTTCTATTTGACTTGTGTGGTGATCAAAGAGTATTTACTAACAAAACCATGTGTTCACTCCTCCGTGCTATCTCCACGGAGACTGTGCTAAAGATCAAAGGGTTGGGAGTTAAAAGGCTTCTTGCATCACAGCCAAGTTGATGGCTCAATTTACCCTGTCAGGGTGCCAAGTCCAGATGCTGAGCACCACCACAAGCACAGTTGGATCTTCTCATGCCAGGTTGGCACGAAGGAACAGAAGAATAGCAGTGGCATCAGCCATTCCACCTGTTTTTTCTACTAGCTCTTTAGAAACAAAGCTACCGATCAGGCATTCATGGCCCCAGGTATAGAGGGCGTAATAATAGTAGCTATTATTTCTAGTGTGCTTACCACAATTCAGACACTGTGGAAAGCATGTCCTGTGAAGTACTGCACATGATTATTTATAATAATCCTGCAAGGTAGACATCATCATGCCTCTTTCACAGAAGTGGAGACTGAGGCAGCAAGTAATTAAATAACATGCTGAGGATCATTCAAGTGATACGGATGAGTGTTGGAATTGGGAATGGAGCTCAGGGCAAAACCCAGGCATTTCACTATTCTGTCATGTTGTCTCAAGAAATTAAAAAGTATGCTCTGAGAGTCAGGGAATATTCTGACAGGTACAGGGAGGGCATGAAGAAATATATGCCAACTAGGAGGCTTTAAATCTATGCCTCCATTGCCATCAGCTCCCACCGACACAATAGCAGCGGGACACATAGGAGCATTTGAAAATGTTCCTATTGATTGGAATCGAATAATTATTACTATCTCTATATTACGGATTCACTATCAGAAAGCAATAGCAGAAATGCTAAGCAAGATTAATAGCCGTGTTTCATTATTTTTAATGTGAACTATTGATTTTAAAGTGGCATAAGGTATAGCAGTTTATTACAATAAAACAATAAAAGAGACTGTATGAAATAATTGAGAATAATCTTTTCCCTTTTTGCTGAGGCTACGGGAGGTAATACACTGTTCATGTGAAGGCATTTATAGCAAGCTCTATCCAGATATGGCAGCTTAAGCACTCTATAAAGAAGCACTCTGAAACCAGAGTATTATAAATAATCAGCAATAAAGCTGGTAAATGGGCCTTTAATTTGATCCTATTATGCCACGGGATCACAAGGACTAAGGGGGCTGAGCATCAAAACCACTAACTACTTAGTGGAACGCAAAGGTAGGTACATCAGATGGCCTTCCCACCTGGACATTTCCAAGAAGGGGCTAGGTCAGTGGCATGGAATGTGGGGTAATATCTTACCTATATATCCACACAAATAATACCTCCCCTCCTGTCACAAAATAGTCTTCTAACAGTCTTCCTCACTAGTCATTGCTTCTCCCAGTATTGCTTCTTCTCAGCCTCCATTCATTTTGTTCATTTTCACAGCTAACAGTAGGTAGAGACATTCAGAGGCAACTTCCTTCTGTAGTTATTTCTGTTGATTGGGGTCTTACAGGCTGCCAAAATAATGTATGACCTCATTGCTACAAACAGACCACAAGGGATGAAGCATAGAGGTAATAATAATGTCTGCAGCAAAGAGGTAATAGTAATTCTTACCCCATAGGGTTTGAAGAGAAGTAGATTAGGTGAGACCAAACAGATCAAGTGCTCAGCCCGGTGCTTTGTACAAAGCAAGCATTCTATAAACACAGGTTTCAAAAGTCAACGCTGACAACAACACAAGCAAAACTGGAAGGCAAACAGCAATAGCACAGATGTAACTGACCCTGTAATTTGGGTTACGGGGACTTGAACTGGCTCCATAAAACTAACCAAAGTCTCAGGGAATGGATCCACTTTGGGCAGGAAATTCATGCGATCCTTATCTTTTAAAAGCACAGTAGATTGAAACTGTGAAAGCCAAAGTCAGTCCAATTTAAGAGGCAAAAATGGGGCCAAACATAAAGCCAATAGGAGGGATGCACAAGGGAATGGAGATAACGTGAGAGGAAGGGGTAAGAATGAGAGGCGACCTCAGGTGCTCACAGGTTGTCTGAAGCTCACTTAGATGGCCTGTGGTTACATAGTGGACAGGATGATTAGCTTGTTATAGTCTTAGGTTTGAGAGTGGACACCAAAAGACCGAATCCAAGTAGGCATGAGGGAGAAATTCCTGATTGGGAGGCAAAATACGATCATGGCTTTATGGAAGGAAGCTGAATGCTAATTAAGAACATCGGCTCTGGAGCCAGACTGTCTGATCCTAGCCCTGACCATCCCCAGGAGACCTGCCTGACCTGCCTTCGCCTCCAACTCCTCGCCTGAACAACGAGGGTAATAATGAAATGTACCTCTTTAGGTAATAAGGATTTCATAAAATAATTCATATCATGGTAGTTATTCCTATAGTCGGACTTATCCACAGACCGTGTGGGTTTCCACCCACAGAAGTCCAGGGTCAGGAGCTGAAAATAGATGTACTTTAATTTTCCCAGCAAGGCGAGCACATCTCCCTGGGGGGCGGGAGGGAGAGTCTATAGACTCTTCTCCCACTCACAGCAGAAAGGGAATTGATTAAAATAGGCTTTTGGTTTTTCAAAGTGCTAGGACATCTGGAGAGAGGGTCCACACACCAGCACATGATCCAAAAAGAATCACTGGGAGGAAGCAGCCCCTTCCCGAGACATACGCGTGTGTGGATCCCAGAGGAGGGTGCCATTATTGAGGGCGATTTTAACCCTGGCCCTGACAGAGCTCGAGGTCCTCTCTATCTGGAGTGTCATTCTCGTCCCAAACTCTGAGATATGAGCAGTGGGGCTGGAGTGGTGTTCTTTGCTGTCTAGAATCCTTTTATCTTTCTTCTACCTAAGAAAGCCTACTTGGTCCTCTATCCTCTAGGGCCATCCTCCATTGTTCCCCTACTTCCCTGAAGACCTCTAATTTTGTAGGACACCACAAAATCAGGCATCTGGGTAGACAGGTAGAATGTGGGATTTCACAAAGATGCAACCCTCACCTCACTCGTGACTTACAAAAAATCCCCCAACTTAAAGCTGAGTATAAACACTTTGGGGAAAGAGCCACTTTTATTTCGTTTTATCTCCATGCCATCAGTTACCTTGGGTATGTAACACTTATCCTCTGGTCCATGATTGCCATTCATTGAGGAATGGCTATTATGTTGAGCAGATTAAGAGCATGCGTGGAAGGCAGTGGTTGATTTCTAAACAATAGTTAATTCCCATATTCCTTTTACCAGACCCCAGTACCAAATCCAATGTGATGAAACATGGTTGATCTAAGTCAGTCATTTCAACCTGCACGTTATTCTCTCAGCCTGCCTATCGCTAAGATTGGCTTACCCCACAGATATGGCCAATAGACACAAGGGCCTTCTAGGAAAATGTATTTCCCTGATAAGAGGGGCCTGAGGTCCATCCTTCTTCCCTTCGTCCTGCACTGCAGGCTGACTTGCAGGCCCTGGCATTACTGAACCTCTGAACCAATGCTAACAAACACTAACCTTGAAACTCATAATAAGAGCCTCTATTTAAACCATTCTTAGTCAGGGTTTTGGTTACATGAATCCAGGAACATTCATAACCAATATGCAGGGCAGGGGGGTTAAATTTTAAGTTGAAGAAACTCAGTAAGTAGGAAGGAAGAGTTTATGAAAGTGGTTAGTATATAACATAAGGAGAGGATGTTTTAGAATAGTGTTTGGGGACTGACTGACAAGACAGGGGTAAAATTATAGAGGGGAGCTGGGCCAATCTGTAAATCCTAGCTTTCTAAACCGATACATGCTCATGATCCTCCCCAGGATATTCAAAGTGAACTAATTTGGGGTAATGGCAGGGCCTCTGTTAACAGAATTATTCAGGTTTCAGGTGCACAACTCCACAACTCATCACCTGTACAACTGTGTGGTGACTATCCCAAGTCAAGACTCTGTCCCTAAACAGTCCTCTGCCTCAATGCTTTCTTCTCCTCTGACAATCACTACACTGTTGTCCGTGTCCAAGAGTTTTATCTCTTTTTTAAATTTTTTGCTCAATCCCTCCACCAACTCTCAACACCCCTCTCCAAAAAAAAGTTTGTCAGCGTACCCTTTATGAATCTATTTTGCTCATTATTTCATTTTGTTCATTAGATTCCACATATGAGTAAAGTCATATAGTACTTGTCTTTCTCTGACTGGCTTATTTCACTTAGCTTAAACTAGGTCCATCCATGGTATTAGATTGCCTTCTTTTTCTTTTTTTTATGACCAACTAGAATGACCCCATAATTGCATTTGTGGGAATTTATCCAAAGAAACCTGAAATAATGTACCCCTATGTTCATTGAAACATTATTTACAATAGCCAAGATTTGGAAGCAGCCCTGGTGTCCATCTGTAGATGAGGGCATCCATAGTTTTTTAAAAGTTCCCCAGTATTGAACATCAGGGCTGATGTTGACCATCTTATAAGGTATTGCATAGCCAGGCCCCTGCTGCCTGTCTGTCTTCACTTCTCTCCTTGAGCAGTGGGCTTGAACAAGCCATGAGTTTTCTCACCTCCTCCTCCATGTTCTTAGGCTTTACCTAAACTGTCACTCCTTCAGACTCAGAGACCTCCCTTGTCCTCTTCATACCAACCTAAGTTGGGTCTACTATCATATTATCTTTTCTATCCTAACTAGAGATACCAAAACTGTTTGTTAGTTTATTTATTTACTAGAGTCCTAGTGCACGAAATTCGTACATTGGGGTGGGGAGGGAGGGGGAAGGAGGTCCCCTCAACCCAGATTGCGAGAGGGCACAGGTCAGGTTGAGGGACCCTACTGGTGCACAGTGGGAACTGGGGAGGGATGTGGGAGGTTGGATAGCCAGGGAGAGACCACAGAAGGGCTCCAGAGAGAGCATGTCTGGCCCATCTGCTGGACCCCAGCAGCAAGTTAGCCTACCAATTAGAGCGTCTGCCCCCCTGGTGGTCAGTGCACATCATAGTGAGTGGTTGAGTATCCTTAGCATATCCTTATGCTTTGATTGGTTGAACAGACGACCGGATGACTGGACACTTAGCATATTAAGCTTTTATTATATAAGATTTATAAATATTTTTAAAAAATATTTCAGAGAGAGGAAGGGAGAGGGAGAGAGAGATAGAAACTTTAATGATGAGAGAGAAACATTGATTGGTTGCCTTCTGCACACCCCCTACCGGGGATTGAGCCTACATTGGGCCATGTGCCCTAATCTGGAACTGAATAGGTGACTCCTGGTGCATGAATCTATGCTCAAACACTGGACAGCACTGGCCAGGCTGTACATTTACTTCTCTGTTCTTGCTTGATTATTTACTTACTCATTTAATTATCTATTGTGAGAGTGAAAGTTTTTGTCTATTTTAATCAGCGCTATATCTCCCACTGGTATACCAAATAATATACCTTCTAACCTTCTGTACCTTCTAACAATATATGAAACAATTATTTGTAAAGTGAATTAATAAACCAGAGGCCCTATGTCCCAGCCTAAGCTGCATAATGGCAATTTCTGCGGTCACTGGAGGGAAGCAGTCACACTAGTGCTTTATCAAAGTGTCCCCAGGTGCCGATGGAGGAAGGACTGGAGCAAAACGGGGAAGGGACACTAGTTAGAAGGTTATTGCAGCCTGTAGGGGAGAGATGGGACACAAGCACGGCAGCAGATACACATTCAGCTCACATACCCACTGTCCAGCCCTGTGCCCCGCACCAAACAACCCAGGATATTTGCAAAGAAAAGCAACAGAGGGCTGGATGATTGATGGGCGGGGGTATTGAAGGGAGCAGATTTCAACAGAGTAGAAACTCTGGATTTTCCAGGAGAGCAAAGGATGCACAGAGTGTGCACAGCGGTTTGGTGGATGAGTCTACGGACTTCACATCGCATTTGCAGACGTGAGGAATTTGCTAGTGCGTGCAGTTGAGGACAGCAGGTTCAGGCAGCTTGTGGCATTTTGTTTTCTTTCTCTGCTAGGGAAGGGGGAATTTAAATGAGTTTAACCTTTGATGATCTGGTGATTGTAAAAATCAACCCACCAAAGTTCATATGGTGTCAACTGCAGAGATACCCTTTTCCGAAGAGCTCATCTTCCCAGACCTTTCTGTCAAATGTCAAAGCCCAAATGAGCTTGTCTGGAAGGCAAATTACATATTGCAAACAGTCATTTCCCATAGCTGGCAACTTCTGTTCTGAAGAGTTACATAATACGGCAAAAGAAATGCTCTGTCTCTGAGTCTAAGCATAAGGATATATATTTTAAACTGTCTTCATAGTCTCTGGACATTGTGGGCATTCAGGTCTTGAACCAGACATAAGTAATAATCTTCCAAGAATTTAATTATTATTTAAGGAGTGAAATCTGATGCAAAGTCTAGGTGATGAGCACAGTATTAATGGGGCAAGAGAAGAGAAAGAAATTAATTCTTTCTGGGAAGGAAAAGGGGGTCAGAGTAAGATACTGCAAGGGATTAATGAATGAACAAACCTTGGTCTATGAAACCAAAGGAAAAGTTTCTGGAAAGGTATGGCCATCATCACTTTCAACCTCATCCTCTTCCTCACTCTCCTCCTCGATACCTATATCACAAAGCCCCCATACTTACACCACAGTTTAATAGTTGTAAAGCACAAAGTCAGCTGATGAGTTCTGCATGTAAGCAAAGCAGATCTCCTTACCATCATGTAGCTTATGGGGAAACAGAGGCTCAGAGAAATAAACTGGCATCTCAGATAACCTAACTAGTATTGATGGCGGCGAGAGGGTGGGATCAGTGATATCCCAAATCTATGATGTCTGAGAGACACTGAAGTAGAGAAGGCCTTAAAGACTGTAGTGTTAGAGAGTATGCATATGTTCAAACTCATCAAAATGCACACACTAAGTAGGCAAAATGTTTTGTATGCTAAGTACCTTGATAAAGTTTAAAAACAAGGGGCTCTGAATCCAGCTGTGTGGCCTCCAGCAAGTCAATCTGTGTTGACTCTTCCCAACGCTGCTTCCTGATTCATGTGCACAAATCTCTCATCTGGACAGCCCCAGGAGCCTGCTCACTGCTCCCCCTGCCTCCAGTCTGAAGCTCATCCCTGTCCGTCCTCCATCAAGGGAAGAGAATAACCATTTTCAAACCTGCATTTGACCAAGATCAAGCCATGCCCTTTGATCACTCTCGGATCACTCTCCATCGTCTGAAAGCCACGCCCTAATCCTTCCAGCCTACCAATGAAACCATTTCCATCTGGAACCATCTTCTCAACCTCACCTTTCTGAATGCCTTTCAACTCCCAGAACCTGACAATCTAGCTGTCCAATGAGTTACATGCTGTAACATGTCCAGACCAGGGTCTGGCACAAGGCGAGTGCTATACAAGTGTAGCTAGTATATTTTTATTACTACCGGTATGATTATGTCTGTCACTGTCATTATCAGCACTCTCATTGGATTCCATATGTGGATTTCCCAGCAAGCATCATGCTCTCACCCTGTATGGCCTACACATGCCCTTCCTTCACCTGGCTAACTCCAGCTGCCCTGAGAACCTGGCTCAGATGCCGCTGCCACTGGACACACTGCCTGTGCTCATCTCGCTGAAAGCAGTGCGCTGTGCTGCCCATACAGCCGTGGCCAACGATGACTTGTGCTCTTTCTCTAATAACAGATGTAGCATGTGCTTCACACTCAGTGTGTTCTCAGCACATGCTTGGGATAGCTGGTGATATGGTGGTGGCAAAATGCACAGCTCTTGGTGCCTATATTTTTGTAGCATTGTGTCTTGGGGTTTGCGATAGCCTGTAATGGCCTTCATTCTCTGTTCTTTTTTTTTTTTTAAGCATCAACTATGGGTAAGCTGGTTAATTTTTTCTCCTCAATTTGTAGCCACCATTGTTCACACCAGTTAGTAAGCACAAGCCATGAACACCCCCAGTTCTGACCTTGTAGCTCCGGGCAGATGAGGGTGGGCAGGTTGTGTGGCCCGGGGAAAGGGCCTAAAACAGAGCAGCACTGCAGAGGCCCCTGGAACCATTCCAGGTGGGGAGGCTCGAGTGTGGGGCAGAGCTGCAGGGGCATGGAGGAGAGAGCCAGCCCTTCAAGACTGCAACACACACATACACACATATACACAAAGGCACACACACATGTAGAAACACACTCATCATGCACACACAGGCAGTCATGCACACAGTCACACAAGCACACACACACATGCACACACTCACATCACACTTTAAAAGTCTTTCCTCAGCTTCTGCTTTCCAACACGCATTTCACAAATATTTGAGCCCATTCTGTGTTATGAACCAACAGCAGAGGGCAAAACAGGGTACGTGATCTCATGCAGCTTAGAGTCTTACAAAAAGACTAACTTGATGTAAGTTGATGTAACCAGAGGTAACTGCTACCAGCTCATGATGATGGTGACAACTATGATAATAATGCGCTAAGCATATTGTGTGTATTTTCTTGTTTAATGTTTCAGATGATTGCATGAGGTATATGCCACTCCCCTGGTTACCGTGAGGTGAAAACTCAGGCTCAGAGAAGTCAGGTAACATGATGCTTCTTCTCTCCAAAACCAGGCTTAGAGGAAATAGGAGTGAATGGAAAGAACAAAACAAGGAGGAAGGGGCTACAGAAAAATGAGGCTACCTTTCTTCTGGAAATTTAGCAAGTTAGGAAGTCAGAGGTGCTCTTAAATGCTGTGGGTTCACATATGGTTAGGGCATCATGACAATGGTCAAGCACCAGGAGAGGGGCTAACAGAGCCATCTAAGATATCTCAGCTAGCTAGAAAACAGATGATATTCATAGTCGCCTCTAATTTTAGCAAACATCTCCATCATACATTTTCAATAGTTCACACATGCTCAAGTTTGATATTTTTTCCTAAGTAATTATAAAGCCAATTGGATTAAGTGCAATTAAAGCCAGAAGTAATAAAAGGATAATCAGAGGTAGGCCCGGGGTCAGGCATGTGAAGATGCTAGTGTTGCCATGCCAACAGCAACGGTACATGGAGACATAGGCTCCAGCACTGGGGGGTGAAGTGACTATTGGAGTTGGCAGAAGATTTAACATCATGGTTCAGGGCATTTCTCAGAAAACACATCCACTATGGTAAGGTTTTTGACAAACATACAAGTTACTAAAATCTTGGTTTTCATGCTAGCTCTCTTTACTTTTCAGTTGCAAACAAAGGGGGGTGAGAGACTGATGCAGAGTCAGAAAACATTGACTGTGGCAGAAATGTGACGAGGAATATAATTCTCTGCGCTCTTTCTCTCTCTGCCTCTCCAGGCAGGTTTGCTTCTGCTGGGTGTCCTGGCCCAGGACAGGTAAGAGCGGGTCCCTGTGGCTGGGCCAACAGTTGCTTTTGGTTCCTTTGCTGTGGCCGCCTGGGGGCAGGTGCACAGTTCCTTGGACAGCCTGCTGGTCACAGCTTCTCAGGTTGTACTTGAGTGGGGGCATGGAGCTCCCTGTCACAGTAGAACTTTCTTAAAGTGCACCGCTGGCCCAAGCAAATGCCACCCCTGCACTAAGAGGGACCAGCCTTCGGGGCCTACATCGCAGGTCCTGCACACGTTCCTCTTTCTCTGTCCACCTTCCCCTCCCTTCTCCTCAGATCACAGAGACCCCGGTGAGAAAAGCCAACTCTGGGCCAGGGATGTTTTGGTAAGACAGTACATTTTTATATATTGTTCTTTAAAAAGTGTTTGATGGGTTGAAAGTACAGGTATGAAACTATAAACTACCATGCGGTAGGGAAGGGTCCTTTTCCAAATAGCTAGAAAATGGATAAAATTTATAGTTACCTCTAAGTTTAGCAAAAACACTCCACGATACATTTCCAATAGTTCATACTTGCTCCTTAAGTTTAATATTTCCTCATGAGTAATTGAAAAGCCAATTGGATTAAGGGCAATTAAAACCAGAAGTAATAAAACAATAATCAAAAGCATAAAACAACCAGGTACACTGAGGATTTGCTAGATGGCAGATGCGTTTTTTACATTTTCCTTTCAAATCCAGGATAAACATAACATTCCTCTAACTTTGAAGATGAGGAAACTGAGGCACTAACAGGCTGAACAAAACAATGCAAACCACACAATTAGTAAGAGGCAGGCACAGAATTTAAGTGTCGATCATTTAACTTCTGAGCCTGGCGTTCTCCATAATAGCTTACAGTGGCATCAGCATTAGGGAACATCTGAACATCTGGATGGCTTGGCAACACTCAGATGGCTGGGCCCACACCCAGAGCTGACTCAGTAGATCTGGACAGGACAGGGGCGGGAGGACTCGCATTTCAAAATTCCCAGGTGACACTGAGGCTGCTGGCCAGGAAACTCTACCTTGAAAACCACTGTCTTCTAGGGTCTCTACACAACATTGTTCGTAATTATGTCACTTAATTCTCACACAACATGGGAGAAAGGAATTTTATGATAATCCCCAGTTTATAGAAGATGAAGAAGCTTTTGGCCTAAGGTTATCAATAGTGTGTGAGGGAGCCTACAGCCCAGCAGCCCACTCTCTCAAGCATTATGCTGGAGTGACTTCCATCTTCTCCTTGATTGTATTAAGCGTATCATAGCTCTGCTCGTGCTACAAGTAGCAGCACTTGTGTTTTTCCACTTTCCACTCACAGCTGTAAGGCAGCAAGGTCAACTGCAGTAAAGAAGGCGATCGCTTGGACAAACAAGCCTTGTTCCACGGCCGCCCAGTAGGAAGTGCTGTCTGGCAAGCAGTGCCACTAGGTGGTGGCTCAAACTGGAATGCACTGAGGTCCCCATTCGATGTTTAGACTGTTGAGTAAAAGTTAGAAAATAATAGAAGGTGACTTCCACCTGTTTCTGAATCTGGGGTCTCCTAAGTCCTGGCATCCTGGCATCCGCTGGTGCAACCAGGTCCATAAGGCTAGTGCCTGGTGTGCACACATGGGGGCCGATCTGACATCTCTGTCAAACCACAGGCACACTTCTGTTGCACAAATAACCAAATTCAATGACAGGAAAGAAAAGACATTAACAAGTGAAAAATACTTGTACTGGCTCTTATGAAGAAATGTAGGCTAGTTGGTTCAAAATGATTCCACAAAGAATGTTCTTTTTGTTTGTTTGCCACACACAGGAAAGAAGAAAAGTTAATTGCTTTTTAATTTTTAGAGAGAGAAGAAGAGAGAGGGAGAGAGGGAAGGAGAGAAAGATGAAAGCAAAGCATGCATAGGCTGCCTCCTGCACACCCTTCACCAGGGATGGAGCCTGCAGCCTGAGCATGTGCCCTGACCAACCTTGAGGTGCATAGATGACACCCAACAAGCTGAGCCACACTGACCAGGGCAGGAAACTTGTTTTTAATTGTGTATATTTGTTTTGTTGGTGAGGACGAGAGAAGAAGGAGTTTTACTTTTTGGTTTAGGCCTCTATGTGGCCACTGCAGATTCCTTCTTTTCCAAACTGTCAGGCTTGGGTTAAGTGAGATCCAGTGAGGTGACACTGGGTACACTGTAAAGTGAGGCCAGAGCGGGAGAGTACTAAGATGAGACACAGTGGAGTGCAGTGGTCAATTTTCTAGCTTTGAAGACAGACAAATTGAAGTTTAAATGCCAGTTATGCTAATAGCGGTATAATTTTGGAATGAAAATTAATCTCTCAGAGCCTCCCTTTTCTTAATTGCAAAATGGAAATTATAATCCTACTAGTGGCCTGGTGCATGAAATTCGTGCATGGGGGTTGTCTCTCAGCTCGGCCTGCAACCTGTCCAATCTGGGACCCCTTGGGGGAATGTCTGACTGCCAGTTTAGGCTCGATCTCACAGGGGTCGAGCCTAAACCTGCAGTTGGACATCCCTCTCACAATCTAGGATCGCTGGCTCCTAACCGCTCATCTGCCTGCCTGCCTAATTGCTCCTAACCACTCTGCCTGCCAGCCGGCTCATCCCCAATTGTCCCCCCTGCTGCTGGCCTGATTGTCCCCAACTTCCCCCCGCCCCTTGGCTTCTTGCCTCAACTTCCCTCCCGCCAGCATGCTACCCTTTTATTAGTATAGATGCCTAGTGCATGGGTGGGGGCTGGCTGGTCTGCCCTGAAGGAGGTCCTGGATCAGGATTGGGGTCCCTTTTGGGGGTGGGGCCGGCCTGGGCAAGGGGCCTGGGCAGTTTTCAGGCTGGCCACACCCCCATTAGGGTGGGGGTCCCCACTGGGGCGGTGCCAGTCTGGGCAAGGGGCTGGGGCGGTTTGCAGGCAGACCATGCCCCCATTGGGTGAGGGTCCCTGCAGGGACAAGGTGGCCAAGGGGCTAATGGTCATTTGCAGGCTGGCCACACCCCCATTGGGGTGGGAGTTTCCACTCGGGGGCAGTATGGCCAGCCTGGGCGAGGGGCTGATAGCCATTTGCAGGCTGGCCACACCCGCATTGGGGTGAGGTCCCTGCTGGGGGGCGTGGCTGGCCTGGGTGAGAGCTGGATGGCCCTTTGAGGGCAGTTTGCAGGCTGGCCAAGCCCCAGCTTTGTCTGGAAAGTTTCCAGAGGTCTCTTGGTCTAATTAGCATAGTACTCTTTTATTGGTATAGATTTCATGAATGTAATAGTGGATTAGAATTAAGAAATCATGTATGGTCAAGAATGCATTATCCTATTTAATAAAAGAGTAATATGCAAATTTACCATCACTCCAACACAAAAGATGGCTGCCCCCATGTGGACACAAGATGGATATGACTAGATGGCCAGCAAGGGAGGGCAGATGGGAGAGACCAGATCTGCAAGGGAGGGCAGTTGTGAGCGATCTGGTCAGCAGGGGAGGGCAGTTGGGGGTTACCAGGCTTGCAGGGAAGGGCAGTTAGGGGGACCAGGCTGGCATGGGAGCAGTTATGCATCAATCAGGCTGTCAGGGGAGTGGTTATGAGGTAATCAGGCTGGAAGGCAGAAGTGGTTAGGGGCAACGAGGAAGGCAAGCAGGCAAGCAGTTGGGAGCCAGCAGTCCTGGACTGTGAGAGGGAAGTTCGACTGCCCGTCGGACATCACTTGAAGGGTCCCTGATTGGAGAGAGTGCAGGCTGGACTGAGAGACACACATCCCCGTGCACGAATTTCATGCACCTGTACTGGGCTTCCAGTAATCAGATATTAGTATCATGTAATACTGGCTTGGGAATTTTTTAAAAGCCAAAATGTACAGAGAAAAAATAGGATAAACTTAGGATACATAAACCCAAATGTTAAAGGATGGATATAAATTTTGTAAGCCATTCTCATTTTGTGCTGAACTGATATGTGAAAAATCATGAATAAAATATTCACTCCTGCCCAAAATCTGGCCTTCGTGAAAATTTTAAATAATCCATAAAGTAAGAAATTGCCTGATGGTATCGAAAGTGTGGTTTTAAGACATGCGAACAATTTAAAGTTCTGCCCAGTAGCCCCTCTTAAGTCTGACAAGGGACTTCCCATAATCTCAAAGGCATTTTTCCCAAAGCAGCTTAACACTGAAAGTGAAGAGGGCATGTCAACAGGATGGCAGCGGCTGCTTCAGCCAAGTGAATTGGGCATTTGGACTCTACATTTCTACACTGATATGGGGAATGGCCATAAAGGTTTTAAGGGAGTTGTATCAACAATAGACCAGCAGCTTCCACTAAAAGGGACACGACTGCCGAGACCGGTTTGGCTCAGTGGATAGAGAGTTGGCCTGCAGACTGAGGGGTCCCAGGTTCGATTCCTGTCGGGGGCATGTACCTTGCTTGCGGGCACAACTCCAGGGTGGGGGGGTCGTGCAAGAGGCTGCTGATCGATGTCTCTCTCTCATCAATGTTTCTGACTTTGTCTCTCTCCCTTCCTCTCTGTAAAAAAAAATCAATAAAATATATTTTAAAAAGGGACACGACTGCTCACACTGCTAAAAGACCTATAAGCTCCCAAGTTCCTATGGGCAGGAAACAGGCTGAGAAATAGACTTGGTTATAAAATAAAAGACCAAGACCAACCCAGAGGGTGGTGGTCAAGATCCCAGAGGGCCAAGGGAAGAGCTGAGGAGAGGGTTCCATTCAGGAGCCACGCCCAGCAGAGGACCCAGGCCCTGTGTATGTAGAGATCCTTACCTGGTTCTACAGCAGAGAGCAATGACAACATTCACCCAGAACTGTGACATCGGTGGCACTTCCACTTCTCTTCCCTTTAGGCAGAATTGTCCTTTATGGCTCTCCAGTCCTATCGCACTATTGTATGCTGCATCAGTGGGGGAAGATTTTGCCTTTCTAGGTCAGAGGTTTTGGGATAAAGAAGAGTGACACCCAAAGAGATGTATCTAGGGAACCTAAACCATGTCTGGGTCTGATTTAAATAATAAGACTCTGGCCTTGGAATCTGATCCCATAAAGGCGTTGGTCAGTGGCTCCTCCACGGGTGTCGGTAGAATATAAAGAGAGAAGCTACCGATGGTCTGGGAGGGACAGTCCTTGGCAAAGCTGCGGAAACAGATCCTCGCCTACCCGTGTCTTGCTACAGGGAAACCTCCAGCTTGGGGGTCCCTCTGGGAGTGTCTCTCCACTTCATAAAAGTTCTGAGATGACAGAGGGTCTGCCACATTGAGCTCCGAAGGGCCGCCTTCCTGCCATCTTTTGCAGCAATTCAATTCTAAAATGTATCACATGCTTCCCTGATTCTTGAAATAGCAAATTCAGGACATCAATTTTGTGTGCTTTCTTACAACACCTGGCTCACGCTGTCCCTTCTCTGAGGACACCCGATCCATCTGATTTCTACCTAGGAAAATCCTCCCCAGCCACCAAGAGCCATTTCTTTCATGGAGAATTTATTGATTCCTCCTCTCCAACTAATTTTAATAATAACATATAATTACCATGATAACAGCTATCATTTATTGAGCAGTTACCATGCACTAATTACTTAAATTACATGATTTAATTTTTACAACAGATAAGTGTTGTCTTATTATTACGTTACTCACAGAAATGGGTTAGAAAGCGACAGGATTTTGCAAATGAAAAAAAAAAACAAAAAACAAAAACAACACTGAGGTTCACAGAGATTCACTGAACCTTCCAAAGTCATAAAACAAATGGCACCTGTTAAATAAAGAGTCAGGGAAGGATCCCAAACTGTACTTTTCCCATATCAGCCTGCTTCCCATCCCACATCTACAGGTCTGCTCAACCACAGAGAAAGGATGCTATTCTTTTTCCTCTCTCTCCTAGGGGATTTCTCCATTTCACACCAGTTTACCTTGTCAGGCTATATATGGCAGAGATTTTAAGAGCCAGAATGGCTGGGTTAAATGCTGACTTTCCCTCTTAGCCACTGTTAGGTTTTGGCCAAATCATCAATACCTTTACACTTCTGGGGAGAACAGGAGTAACCTCCCTGTAGAGTCGTGGTGAGTAGTAAGTGTATTAATTCATGCAGGACACTTAAAGCAGTGCCTGCCTGGCACATAGTGAGGACTCAGTAAATGTTAGCTATTATTATCTTATTTCCTTCCCTCTTGCTCTCTCCCTACCCCCTCCCCCCTCTCTCTACTCTCCTTATGTTTTGAGCTTTAAAAAAAATAACAATTTGGCTTCGATTGACGAAGCTGAAAAGTAAATAAATAGCAGGTGCGGGCAGAAAGCAGATGGGATTCACTCTGGGTTTCTTTTCCTGTGCATGTTGGACAGGTTTGGTATTTGCATAACTGGTTCTGTGCCTTCTCCCAATGAGCTCCTTGTGGGTTTCTGTGTTTGTTATTTAATTTACAAACTCTATCCACTTCCTTTCCTCCCAGCCGTCCCACCCCATCTTTCCCCTATAAAACCCTAATATGTAAATAGACTGAATGGCAGAACAACTGAACGACTGATCACTATGACGTGAGCACACGCAACAGGGTAGGTGTCGGCAGTGGGTGGCAGAGCACAGAACATGGTGGGTATTGGCCATGGCAAGATAGTGGAGCAGGTGATCAGGCGTGTGAGACTAAGGTGGGGTGCTCATTGTTGTCATTGGGGTGAGCCTCTGGTGGTTACTGAAAATTCTTTGCTCTCATGCACTGTGATCCCGCCCGGAGCTCACACCTGACAGTGCCCATGCTAGGCTTCTCCAAGTCCCCCAGCTCCTGAGGGGCAAGCTGGGCAGCAGCTGCCACTTGCACATGCTGGCAGCACCAGCTCCACTCATATCCACTGTTGGCAATGGCCCCAATTGTGCAGACAGGACCAGGGGCTGCAGTGAGTGAGACCGAGCAGGGGCATGGAGGATGGACCAAGATCCACCCTTCTGCCCACTGCAGCCTTGTGGCTCACAGTTCCTTTCAAGGTGCATGAATTCATGCACTGAGCTCCTAGTTAATAATAGTTGTCATGTGTAGAGTCCATACTCTGCCAGGCATTCTTTCCCTTATATAACACTCACATGTTCCGAGACATGGTTCTTAGCCTTTCCTTTTCATAGATGAGGACACTGCCATTCCACAGAAATAACCTTTTCTTGCATTTGTCTAATATTTACATGACATTAAAAATAAGACAGGCTTCAGCGCTAACTGATTTGGCTCAGTGGATAGCGCATTGGCCTGCAAACTGAAGGGTCCCAAGTTCGATTCCGGTCAAGGGCATGTACCTTGGTTGTGGGTACATACCTATGAGGGGATGTACAGGAGGGAGCTGATCGATGTTTCTCTCTCCTCGATGTTTCTAACTCTCTATCCCTTCCCCTTCCTCTCTGTAAAACATCAATAAAATATATTAAAAAAAATAAGACAGGCTTTAAAGTGGTTATGGACATTTTTAACTTGAGGAATTCTCTCCTACAGAAAACAGAGAATAGCACTGTCCACTCCATGTGTGTGTTTTGACAAAAACTATGGCTGTATCAAAGGACATCGTTTAGAAAATAGGATCTGTGCTGAAGAAGATTCCTTTTATTGGAAATGTTGTCCTCGGTAAGAAAGGGAGTTGAATTCATTGCCCTCTCCATCTGGCCTTAGGAGGAAATAGGCCAGTGAGATCTGAGCCCCTAAATTACAGTATCAGGCCTTAGGGAGAAGTCTCAATGTGGAGCTGCTTCTGCTGGGGGCAGGTGTAGGCATGAGGTCATAAGGCCCCAGTCTGATTCTACTCTGGGGCTACCGCACCTGGCATTGTACTCATCTTGCCATGATAATGTCTTGAGACCCAACCATATTCCTCTAGCTATTCAGAAGGAAATGTTGAAATATTCTTTAATTCTTTCTGAGGACTAACTGCCTATGATTTCTTATGGGTTCTCTGTTCCTTCATATCTACAATTGCAAATACTGTTATTAGCTCCAGGCCCAAGTGTAAATGGATCGATTGGTCAGCTTTTATGCCAGTCAGCTGCTGTGTAACAAACAACCTCAAAATCTTCTCAACACCTATTTAATTTTCATCCACATTTCTTGAGGTTGGGGCCAATTATAGCTCTGTTAGCCTTTGCTGGATTCCATGTCCTCTTATTGTGCAACTTAGGCTAAAGGAGAGGCAACTCTCTGGGACGTGCTGTTCTCATAGATGCGGCCTAGAGCAAGAGGACTCAGCCCAGCTGTGCCATCAAATTGAAAGCTTCCGTTCATGTGAGACTACAATCATGTATATATCACATTGGTCAGAATATATCACAGGGCAAAGATTCAAGGACATGGGGCAACAGCGGGCCAGTGTCGCTCAGTAGTTGAACATTGACCCATGAACTAGGAGGTCAAGATTGGATTCCACTTAGGGCACACCCCCCGTTAGGGGGTGTGCAGGAGGCAGATAATTGATGATTCTCTGTCATCATTGATGTTTCTATCTTTCTCTTTCTCCCTTCCTCTCTGAAATCAACAAAAATATATGTAAAACAAACCTGTTACCTGACAACTTCTTGAGGGAAAGAACTTTTTTCTTATTTCTTTAAAAATATATTTTATTGATTTTTTACAGAGAGGAAGGCAGAGGGATAGAAAATTAGAAACATTGATGCAAGAGAGACATGGATCAGCTGCCTCCTGCACGCCCCTACTGGGGATGTGCCTGCAACCAAGGTACATGCCCTTGACCAGAATCAAACCCAGGACCTTTCAGTCTGCAGGCCGTAGCTCTATCCACTGAGCCAAACCGGTTTTGGCTTTTTCTTATTTTTTAATGAAGTTTTATTATTTTTTAATTTTTACTGATTTTATATAGAGAGAGAAAGTTTCCTCCTGAACCCACTCAATTAGGGACTGAACCCACAATCCAGGTACATGCCCTGACCAGGAATCAAACCCACTACCTTCTTATATATGGGATGATGCGCCAACCAACTGTGCCACACTGGCCAGGGTTAGAAGATACGTACTTTTTTCTATAAAAAGCTTTGGCATTTGGAAAAAGTATTTTCTTATATTTTCTGCATCATTCATATCAACAAACCTGTTGGTTCTAAAAGCAACTCTGGGCATAAATAATACATTTTATGTTCCAAAACTAATAAAGTGGTTTTATATCTAAAAAGCCATTTTGAAAAAGTACTTAGTACTGACTGTGCAGGCAGCAAGGCGGGGAGGGGAGTACATTGGATCAGCTCCCTTCTTGACTGAGAACACAGAAGCCTATCTTCTAAGAGTCCCAGCCAGTAATTCGCATGTGACCTTGGGAAAGTTCTTTTCATCCTCTGGATTTTAGTGTCTTCATCTCTAAATTGATAGGATTAGCCTAGGTCCTCACTAAGGAGCCTTAAATTCCAAGCTGGTTTTTAGATTTTCTGAGCAGTGGGGAAATGTTATAATATATTTAAATCTAGTAAATCTATTACATAGACCTGGACAAGTCATATGTCTGGGTTTAGCAGCTTATAAGTTTATAAAATAGAAGCAGAATCATAGGCTGTCAGAGCTGGAAAGGACCACTGAGATCACCTAATCCAGCTCTCTCACAGCGGAGATAAGGAAACCAGGGTCCAGAGAGGTTAAATCACTTAGCCAAGGGCACCCAGGCAATTTCACGGCCATGCCCTTTGCCCACTCGTCATTACCTATATTTATCTGATTTTCATGACATAATCCTGCTTTATCATCTCTGCTAAATTGAGAATTCACCAGAGGTAGGTTATTTTTCTCCTTCCTCCATAGCAAAGGCCATGAGCTCTTCCAAAGGAATTGTTACTTAGTTCTCTCCTTAGCCTGACAATCAAGGCAAGTGAATGAATGAACTTCAGTGAGAAGTGAAGTCATTTCCACCATTCCCCTATCTCTGTAATGCTTTCATTGAACTATTCCAAATGAGCTGCTGGTTGGGTGACTTTTTAATGCTTAATGAATTAGGTTGGAACCACCTGGAAGCCTGTCTCAAAGCTATCTAGTACAGCGGTTCTCAACCTGTGGGTCGTGACCTGTTTTCTGATGGTCTTAGGCTCTACACCAGTGACGCACAGGTTGAGAACCAGCGTCGCCTAAGACCATCAGAAAACACAGATATTTACATTACGATTCACCACAACACGAGGAACTGTATTAAATGGTCGCAGCATTAGAAAGGTTGAGAACCACTGATCTAGTAGATGTCAGGGAAAGACTAAGAAAGAGTCTCCTAAAGTCACTTGCATTTGTATATCACAGACCCATTTTACCCGTCTCAAATCTGCCTTCAACACAGGTAGTCATGGCTAATGGGCATAAATGGTCATTTTCTTTTCCATTATGAAATTGTCAGTTCTACCAGTTAACAACATATTAGCCTTCCTTGTCCAAAGTGAGGAGGAGAAGCAGGTCCTCTATGACCTTTGCTGACCTCCAGCAGCTGAGAACTCAATGGGAGATTTTGTTTTGCAACTATAAGAGGTAATACAAAAGAGGTCAGGATTTGAAAGTGGCTCTCTGAAGTTCCTCCTTTGGACTAAGATCTATAGTGAAGGTCATTATTTTATTCTGTTTTGTGTAACTTATAGAGGTCCCAGCAAAATCATACTCAAAGTCCCAAGTTATCCTTAAAAGAAAAAAAAAAAAAACGAATCTAGGGATTTTCTGAGGAAACATACTTGACCGTCTCTGTAGGGAGCCAGAGACCCATCTCTGCTCAGTTTTCTCTCTGAAACTGACAGACTGAATATGAATGAACTTGCCTCCCTGTGACCTTCTTTCCCTCTGCTCCTCTGTCAGACACAATGGCACAAGCAAGGTCATGGCTGAAGAACATGAGTCTCACAGAATGCCCTTCCTGGAAGCAAGGATGTCAGGAAAGCAGCTGTGGGGTCATGGAGATCTGAGTTCAAGCCCTGGTCAAGCCACTTTCTGGTTGTGTCATTTTGTCACTCATGCCTATTTTATTCATCTTTTAGGAGGGACCACACCTACTTCATGTAAATGTGACAGTTATAAGTAATATAGGTAAGATATTTGTCTCATAGTTGGTATTCAACAAATAGTATCTGGCATTATTATTGCTTTAATAGCCACCAGTTTGGGAGAAAAATATTTAGGCCATTAAACTCAGGAACAGCATTTGTCTATCTCGAGGAGGCACAGAAATGTCACCTGGGAAGCTGATTAGAACACCAATTGTAGAAATTAGGCCCAGAGATTCCGATGCAGCAGGAGTGAGTCTAAGAATCTGCATTTTTAACACGAGCTCCAGGTGATTCTGATGCATATGATTTATGATCCACACTTTGAGTAAAATGTGGTAAAGAGGAAAATGAGCAGTAAGCAGGATTAGCAAATATTTGTTTATTCATTGATTGGCTCATTAGGGGCTCCAGCTCTCACCTGTAGAGGAAACTAAATGTAGGCATCATTTTATTCCTGTAGTAATAAATCTCTCTATTTATATAATTGCATCCTTGCTGCAATAACCAAAGCCCGTTCCTCTATTAAAAATGAGAACAAGTGATCAGCAACTCCATTATAAAAACTCTATAGATATTCTCAGAGAGCAGTCACAAGATAACTCATTTATTTGCTTTGATTTCAAGTCACTATTGAGAGTCAAAAAATGATCTCTAATGAATAAAGTCCTGATGAAACAAGAATACGTATCAAAAAATTTCAGAATTCAATAGGACTTTGGTGATTTTCTAACACAAATCTCTCATTTGTCAGGTGAGGAAATTAAGACCTATAAATCCCACCACACACTGGTGATAGGACAGGGATTTAGACCCCAGGATTTGGCATTCTTTTCTTCCTGCTACATGGATTCTAGTTCATTTTAAACTAATGAACACCTACCTTTTCCTAGGCATTGTTCTGGGCACTGTCACGAATGAGGAAGTCTACTGACCTAAAAACATTAGTCCCTGAAATAAGAAGATCACTGTCTGGCAAAGAAAACATAAAGCTAACATGCAATTGACAAACAATATCATTGTGAAGTAGGTATAGTTTCCCCATTTTCCTAAGATAGAAATTGAGGACCAGAGTGAGTGACTTGTCCAAAATCTAAGAGGATCTGAAATAGACTAAGCTTGGTCTTTTAATTCATTCAGTCAACAGAAATCTAGGGCAGGCTTACCTACTATGTGCCAGACTTAGGCCAGTCACATGTTATATAATGGCAAACAGGACCTCTACCATGTCAACATACTAACTCAAGCATGATGCTTAGTAAGTCAAGTCCTGGAGCTCATGGACTGCAGGTTTTCTGCTGTCTCTCCCTTTTCTTTCTTTTTTTTTTAAATACATTTTATTGATTTTTTACAGAGAGGAAGGGAGAGGGATAGAAAGTCAGAAACATCGATGAGAGACATAGATCAGCCACCTCCTGCACGCCCCCTACTGGAGTTGTGCCCGCAAGCAAGGTACATGCCCCCGACCAGAATCGAACCCGGGACCTTTCAGTCCGCAGGCCGACGCTCTATCCACTGAGCCAAACCAGTCTCGGCTGTCTCTCCCTTTTTAAACAGAGACCCACTGCCTTAACAATCATCCCGGACATGGTGAAAGGAAAAAAAGGCAACTCTGGAGAACTCAAAGAGAGCGGGTTCCTTCTTGCTTAGCAAAGGTGAAGACACAATCAATCCCTGGAAAGTCAATGCAATGTTTCCTTACTCTGCGGAAGCCCAATTTCTAAAGACACCAAAGAAGGATAGCCCATCTTGAGGCTGGAATTACAGGAGCCACAATTATGCTCCCAGCAGTCAAAATGCCGGGACGAGGAGGGAAAGAAACACATCCTGGTGGCCCCCGCCCTCGTTAAATGTTGAATTATCTTACAGTTGATAGTTCCCTAGATCCCTCAACCTTTAAATGCCGAACACGGCATGCCTGTTGAATTTTAATCAATTTATTTTTTTCAACTGGAAATGTCAGCCTTCTGTATGGAATAACTCGGCGCTGCTGCTGTGACA
>PVJN01024898.1:0-30607 GCA_004026805.1 Lasiurus borealis
GTTTTTCTTTCTCTTCCTTCTTTATTTTCCCTTTCAAACAAATTTTTATTTGTTTCTCTTTAGTATAATATTCAAAATTTGAAGCCATACCTAAATTTTTACATTAGCACATTTTATTAATTAAGAAGACTTCAAATATTGATTTTTGTTCAAACTTTGTTATTTAAAATAAAACAAGTTTTTGCTTTCACAATTAGGTTGGCTAATAAAAGGCTAAGTAAAACTATTAATTACTTCATTAAGCATTTTTCTGATACTTGGTTCCTAATATGCATATGAAATACTGAATTTAGTTAGACTTAGGTTACATATGATATATAGACAACAACAGATAATGTAAGTTTGTGATAAATTATATAATCATATAAATTATAGTACCATAAAACGCTATCTAGGAAATAGTGATGCTTTTTCTTGCATTTCAGAATTAACATTGATATTGCTTCTTATTTTTACTGTATATATATAATATGATTTTGAAAATAGTTTATGTTACCAAGTTATCTCAGCCTGAATTACAATTGAAGGTGATCATAACAATGCTTTTAAGATTTTTTTAACAATAACAAATAATTTTAAAATAAAAACACATGTTAAACCATAAACCTGAACAATGTGGATTCTATTATAATACATGTTGCCAAAATGGAATAATTTAGACATGCTTCTACTGATACTTGAGGACAAAAGTACATTTTAAAATTTACATTATTTTATACTTACAATGTTTTTAGGGAAACTGACTTAAAATCTGTCAATTTTCTTAAAATATATATTTTGTCTTGAAATTAAATGGTGATGCAGTTTGATATTGTGTTAAATACTTGCATTCAAATATTTTTTCACAGGTTGTCAGTGGTATCCAGTTGCCTCCAAGTGTTTATTCATCTTCTAACAAAGCTGATACATTAGTGATTATAGAAATTTTTGGTGTTCCAAATGATCAAGTTAAACAGCAGACTCATGTAGTTAAAAAGAATGGTGAGCTCCTAATATATTTCATTGAACTTCTATTAGACTTCTTATTGAAAAACTTAAAAATTATATATTGACAGAGGTTTTATATCTAATATTCATAAGGCAAAGGTTTTGCATTATGTTCAAGTGATGGAAGTGTTATATGCAACAAGTGCAATTTGATAATAATTTAATGTTATGTAGATATATTTTCAGATTACAATACAAAATTTATCTGAAAATATTATACTTTTTTTCACTTTTACCTCCTTTTTATGTTTTCCCCAATATCACTGAAGTATGGGAGACATTTCGAGGGCTGAAAATCTACTTAGCTTCCAGCTTCCATGTAAAATGAACTTGTGATTATTCTGATAGAGCATGGTACACATTTGTACTTCACTGCTTGAGTTATTTTAAAAGTCTGTGGCTTTTGACTCGGGCTAAGGCTGCCATAGAAACTTACTTATATAGTATTTGAATTCATAATTCAGGCATTTTTGACAGAAGGGAAATGTAAGAATGGAAGAAATGACTTTGGTAAGATTTTCAGTGTTCCAGGGTCTCGTGATATTTTATGTAGTACAGTACTGACATTGTCATTTCTTCCCTGAGGTTGAAGTCATTCAGGAAGTTAGACAAGTATAGAGTCCTGGGATTGACTCTTAGTCAGATCACCTTGGAAGAAACATTGGAACTGATATTTGAGTCTAGAATCTACTTTGAGTTGATATCCCCAAAGTATAGTGGACTTCACTTCAGAGTCTGGAAATATGCTACAGGCTTAATGACACTGACAGAAAAGTAGGTGAAGTTAAATTAGTTTTTTTCTTCTTGGGTGATAATCCCCTATGATGCCCATTATCTGCCCATTGTGTTAAAAGCCTAATGCTAAGTATCAGGAAATTTAAAATCTCTGTTTATTAAGTGTATTATTTTGTCAGTCCCAACTAACTGTATTACAAGTAGATCACAGTTCAGTATGGGGATTGAGATACAAGTAAATCTATTATAGTAAAGAATTATTAGTGCTTTAAGAAAAGTATAAAGAATTGTAGTGGAAAAAGCAAAATTGGAGATAGTTCTTGGAGAATCAGTAGAATTGTTTACAGAAATCGAGGACAAGAGCATTAAGGGATAATATGAGTGATAAAACATGGAGGAAAAATTCAAACATACTGAGGAAATGTAAAGATGTTTAAGATAAGTGGAATACAGGTTACTTAAGACAAATTAGTATGAAATAAAGTAAGAAAGAATTATTGGAGATGGTCATGTGATTGTGTGTATGAAAGAGAGAAAGAGGGAGAGAGTTTATATTAAAGTAGGGTTGGAGGAGATAGAATCAATCAGTATAAGAATCTTGTGCAGACATTTGCAATATTTATAAAGAACTGATTCTTAAATGAGTCCCTTTATGGGACTATTTCCCCTCTTAGGAAAAGGTAATATAGTCATATTCCAACATGAATCAATTAGTTCAATGTTTTTGTGGGAATCCTGTATTACTGTCTATTAAATTCAAACTTGTGATCACAGATAATGTATAATTAGTCACATTCTTCAATACTTTTGGAGATGTAACTCAAAGACCAAAAGCTATTGACATAACAGCCATACCATTACCTTTGTTCATGAAAAATGATACATATTTTTCTCTGAACCTCTATTTATTAAGTGGTTTATTTATTGTATTTGATTTGGATGTGAATTTCTTGATTCCATTAAAATATGCTTAAATATTGGATGATTTGGGTCATGTGACACAATTGGATTTCTTTTTTTGACAAGAGATTGTTGATTGGGATCATCTATTTTGCTGGAAACATAAATTATTCATCAACTTCGTACTTTATAAATGAGCACTTAGTCAAACAAAAGATCAAGAGCTGGCTTTATAGCACTTACTATCTAGCTTCCAGTCCCACAACTGTCCATGGTGCTCTGCCCATGATAGGGCCTGGTATAGAAAAATGAGTTACTTCTTCATGTCTCAATTCTTTGTTAAAGAAAGGCCTAAACATAGAAGTCATATTGCATAATGATTAAACATTTCTGTTCTGAAATCAGACTTTGTTTACTTGAGATCTTGACCTGTCATATAATGGCTGTGAATATGAACCTTTAGGAAATTATGTAGCATCTTCCTGGATCAGTATTTTCATCTATGAGTGTGGATAATAGTTAACCTGATGCAGCTGTTGTAAAGATTAAATAACAGTATCTACTCAAAGCTCTTAGAATATTACTCAGCAATAATAAATATTCAAAATGTCGTTGTCATTATTTTCTCAGAGAGTGAGTTAAAAATTGAAATGATCTAAAACACAAGCTATTATTATTAAAGTATTGAAGGGAAAATTTTTTGGAGAATAGATGTTATGAAATTTTCCCTATAAATATTGTCTATGATTTTTTGATTCTATCTATTCCTTTATGTTTCAGCTTTTAGTCCAAGATGGAATGAAACATTCACATTTATTATTCAGGTGCCAGAATTGGCATTGATACGTTTTGTTGTGGAAAATCAAAATGTAATAGCCGAAAATGAATTTCTTGGGCAATATACTTTACCAGTTTTATGCATGGGCAAAGGTAATATGCTTAAAAGTATATTACAAATACATAATTGATATAGCAAATATCTGTATCCCTGACAGCCAGATATACAGGAGATTTTATATATTGACACATGTTTTCTCTTGGTGAAATTACAGGAATGTGTTCTCATATGGAATATGGGATTGGGGTGTGGGATCAATAGGAAGACTAATTAGACAAACTTAGCATGTATGAGCTTTTCTGTACATGGACCACAGCTTTGTGTTTCAGCTAGGAATAGTCACAGCTACCATCAGAAAATGAAAGAAGGGAATCAAAGAGAAGGGAGAAGCAGTGGCTCATTATTCTCACCTCAGGAGAAGAGATGGGAGCTCTAGATGATTCTTTCTTGACTTTTCTGGGCTGATTTATGTATATTTCATCCCCTTGGGGGCTGATTTATGCCCTCATCTCAATATGCTTGCTTTTCACACACCATCTGATATGTCCCTAGGAGACAGAGTCTGAAGCAGAAGGGTGGTGGCTAATTTTGGAGATGTTGCACCTGAAGGGAGACACTGAGTGTCATTCAGTAGAAAATCAGAAAATTATTTTATTTTGTCCAAAATTAATATCTAAGGTGAATATAACTATGCAGCCAGAGTTTTTATGTATGCTTAGTAAAAATATAGTTCTCAGTAGCATTATCGGGGACATTGCTGGTTAATTTCTTTTTATTGTTCTAATTAGATATGATTTTTTCTTTTTTTGCAGGTTACCGGCGTGTTCCTCTCTTTTCCAAAACTGGGGAGGATCTTGAGCCTGCTTCCCTGTTTGTTTATGTTTGGTTCGTCAGATAGCAACTTATAGTACCTGACTCATTGTTAACTACATATCACAATAAAATGACCAAAATAAATGTTCATATATATATATTTTCTTCTTTTCAATGTACACCCACATGATTATTTACAAAAACAGGAATACTGAGCAAATTCACTTGTAAATATGCACAATAGAACAGGGGGGAAAGGAAATGGACATTTCAGAGGATCCGACTCAGTGCCATGTTCTTGTCAGCCAGTTTTTTCTGCCCCTCTACTGTGGAGGCTGCTCTTCCAACTGGCGTGTATCATGTTAATTAGGAGAATTTACAACCTTTAAAAATATGTCTGAGTGTACAAGGTATGTTAGCAAATATTTGGCAGTATAAAAGAAGTGTGAAATCAAAGAATGCTTTAACTTCTAGATACTCACTACTGCATACTGTACTGGGAAATAAAATTTCCAGGGAGTATTTTGTGTTCTTGAGCAATTAGCCCCTGCTGTCTCCAGCTGGTGTTTAAGTGCTGTACACTGGTTTTGGTACTTAGTAATCGCACAGACATATTTATGAGTGTTTATGAAATTGATTTGGGTTCCAACTGTATTCAGGTTCCATGTCTATACAAGAGATCTGTTATGTGGATTTACATTTTGGATCTCTGAATAGATTTTCAAGGATTCTGAATCTGTACTAAATGTACTTTGGAGATTGTTTCTTTCTAAAAATATATATTTTAATTTATATCAGACAAGAAGGGAGAGGGAGAGAGAAAGATAGAAACATCAATGATGAGAGAGATCATTGATCAACTGCCTTCTACATGCCCCACACCTGGGATTGAGCCAGAAACCTGGGCATGTGCCCTGACTGGGAATCGAACCATGATCTTCTGATTCATAGATTGGTGCTCAACTATTGAGCCATGCCATCCAGGATGAAGAATATTTCTTGATCACAGATGAAGATCCTGTGCTGTTTCATATGCTAAATCTACTACCGTTAGTAGGACTTTGCTTTACAAACTCATATGTAGAAGCATATGGTATCTTATTAACTGCTCTTAAAAGAAACAGGCTTATTAATACTTAGTCCACCACTTTGTTGCATGGCAGTGAGGTGAAAGCACTCAGCATAATTTTTGACAAATTATAGGGCCCTCATACTTATTTGTTGATTTTAAATCTGAACTTATAACCAAAATAAAAATGACTACTTGAGATGTACACTGATGCCAGAAAATACAAAATAACTCATCTGTCATGTTTACTATTGTCATAGTTTATTCTTGAAAGTAAATATTAAAAATAAAAATGCCACTGGGAATTCAAATCAAATTTGGAATCCCAAATCACTCAGTGCATAGTCATCCAGATTCTCCCTTATGGACTCTCTGCATCAAAGATGAGGGTGCATTCTTTCCAGTGGAGATGCATAGCCAGAGGGGTGCTTCAGTTTTGCTAGATTATGGAAGGATTTGATTTACATCATCTATTGTGCAGCCTAACAATAGGTGGGATGTTCACCCCACTGGCCCATGGCTGTAATTTTCTCTAACTTTCTAAAGTCTTTTGAAGACATGGAATTGTATGAGATTTAAAGATTTTGATAACATGAGCTTTATAGGAGAGATGAATTAATTCAGCAGGATACACTTTTTATTTTTTAATTTTATTTTATTATTTAAAGTATTACAAATAATAGTACATATGTCTCCTTTTTTCCCTATTGACCTTCCCCCAGCCTTTCCTACCACCCAGCACATGCCCTCATTATCTACCCCCCACCCCAGTGTCTTGTGTCCATTGGTTATGCTTATATGCATGTATACAAGTCCTTCGGTTGATCTCTTATTCCTCCCTCCTCCATCGCCCAACACTCCCCAGCCTGCCTGCTGTAATTTTGACAGTCTTTTCAATGAGTGTCTGCCTCTATATTGATCTTTTTTGTTCATCAGGTTATAATGTCCCTTATTATCTATAAATGAATAAGATAATGTGGTATTTTTCTTTCACTGCCTGGCTTATTTCACCTAGCATAATGCTCTCTAGTTCCATCTATGCTGCTGCAAATGGTAAGAATTCCTTCTTTTTTATAGAAGCATAGTATTCCATTATGTAGATGTACCATAGTTTTCTAATCCACTCGTCTGCTGATGGGCATTTAGGCTGTTTCCAAATCTTAGCTATTGTAAATTGTGCTGCTATGAACATAGGGGTGCATATATCTTTTCTGATTGGTGTTTCGGGTTTCTTGAGATGGAGTGTTATAAGTGGTATTACTAGGTCAAAAGGCAGTTATATTTTTAAACTTTTGAGGAAATGCTGTATATTTTTCACAGTGGCTGCACCAGTCTGCATTCCACCAACAGTGACGAAGGGTTCCTTTTTCTCTGCATCCTCGCCAGTATTTGTCATTTGTTGATTTGTTGATGATAGCCAATCTGACAGGTGTGAGGTGGTACATCACTGTTGTTTTGATTTGCATCTCTCAGATGATTAGTGACTTTGAGCATGTTTTCATATGTCTCTTGGAATTCTGAATGTCCTTTTTCAAAAAGTCTCTATTAGGTCCTTTGCCCATTTTTTGTTTATCTTCCTTTTGTTAAGTTTTTTGAGTTCTCTGTAAATGTTGGAAATTAAACTCTTATCTGACATAACATTGATAAATATGTTCTCCCATGAAGTGGGCTTTGTTGTTGTTTTGTTGATGGTTTCTTTTGCTATGCAGAAGATTTTTATTTTGATTTAGTTCCATTTGTTTATTTTCTCTTTAGTCTCTCTTGCCCTAGGATCTGTGTCTGTAAAGATATTGCTACGACATATATCTGCAATTTTGCTGCCTCTGGAGTCTTGGATTTTTATGGTTTTCCATCTTATATTCAATTCCTTTACCATTTTGAGTTTGTTTTTATGTATGATATAAGTTGGTGATCTAGTTTCATTTTTTTTGCATGTATCTGACCACATTTCCTAGGACCATTTATTAAAGAGGCTGTTTTGACTCCATTGTATGCTCTTGTCTCCTTTGTCAAATATTAATTGAATATAATGGCTTGGTTCAATTTCTGGGTCCTCTATTCTGTTCCATTGTTCTATCTGTCTGTTCTTCTGCCAGGCAGTTTTGAGAACCATGGCTTGGTAATATAGTTTGATGTCTGGTATTGTGATCCCTCCAAATTTGTTCTTCTTTCTCAGGACATCTGTGGATATTCAGGGTCTTTTTAATTCCAGGTGAAGTTTTGGAGAGTTTGTTCTAGATTTTGAAATATGCCATTGGTATTTTAATAGGTATTACATTGAGTCTATAGATTGCTTTACGTAGTATGGACATTTTAATGATGTTGATTCTACCAATCCATGAACATTGTGTGTTCTTTCATTTGTTTATTTCTTTTTCTATCTCTTTTTTCAATGTCCAGTAGTTTTCTAGGTACAGGTCTTTTACATTCTTGGTTAAGTTTATTCCTAGGTATCTTAATTTTCTGGTGCAATAGTAAATGAGATTGTTTTTCATTTCTTTTCTATGAGTTCATTATTGGTATATAAAAAGGCCATAGATTTCTGGGTGTTAATTTTGTATCCTACTATATTGCCAAATTCATTTATTAGTTATAGTAGTTTTTTGATGGAGTCCTTGGGGTTTCTATGTATAGTATCATGTCATCTGCAAAAAAGGACAGTTTTACTTCTTTTCCAATTTGGATGCCTTTTACTTCTTCTTCTTGTCTAATTGCTCTGGCTAGTACTTCTAGTACTATGTTGAACAGAAGTGGTGAAAGTGGGCATCCCTGTCTTGTTCCTTTCCTTAGGGGAAATGGGTTTAGTTTTTTTTCCCATTGAGTATGATGCTGACAGTAGGTTTGTCATATAAGGATGTTATTATGTTGAGATATGATCCATCTATTCTCATTTTGCTAAAAGTTTTTTTTTTTTTATCAAGAATAGGTGTTGGATTTTGTCAAATTGATTTTTTCTGCATCAATTGATATGATTATGTGATTTTTGTCTCTCAATTTGTTTATGTGATATATCACATTTATTGATTTGTGAATATTGTATCATCCTTGCATCCCTGAAATAAATCCCACTTGGTCATGGTATATGATCTTTCTAATGTATTGCTGAATCTGATTTGCTATAATTTTGTTGAGGATTTTAGCATCTTTGTTCATGAGGTATATTGGCCTGTAATTCTCTCTCACTCTCTTTTTTTTATGTCTTTATCTGTTTTTGGAATTAGTGTAATGATGGCTTCATAGAAAAGCTTGGAAGTGTGCCTTCCTCTTGAAATTTTTGGAATAGTCTGAGGGGGATAGTTTTAGTTCTTTGAATGCTTGGTAGAACTCCCCTGTAAAGCCATCCAGATCAAGACTTTTATTTGCTGGAAGATTTTTGTTTACTGTTTTAATTTCATTGGTAGTTATCAGCCTATTCAGGTTTTTTGATTCCTCTTGTTTGAGTTTTGGGAACTTGTATTTTTCTAAGAATATGCCCATTTCCTCTAGGTTGTTGTTTATCATATTTTTTTATAATTATTTGTGTTTCTGTGGGATTAGTGGTTATTTCATCTCTTTCATTTCTGATTTTGTTTATTTGGGTCCTCCCTCTTTGCTTCTTGGTGAGCCTGGCTAGAGGTTTATCAATATTGTTTATCCTTTCAAAGAACCAACTCTTGATATTCTTGATCTTTTGTATTTTTTTTTGTGTGTCTATTTCAATTATTCTGCTTTGATCTTATTTTCTTCCTTCTGCTTATCCTGGCTTTTCTTGTTGCTATCTTTCTCTTTGAGTTATAGGGTTAGGTAATTTATTACCATTGTTTATTGTTTTTTGCAGTAGGCTTGTAAAGCTATAAACTTCCCTCAAAAGACTGCTTTCATTGTGTCCCATAGATTTTGGATTGTTGTGTTTTAATTGTCATTTGTTGCCATGATGTTTTTTCTTTCTTTCTTGATCTCTTTGGTTACCCAGTCATTGTTTAATAGCATGCTGTTTAGTCTTCATGTGTTTGAGTTTTTTAGATTGTTTTTATTATAGTTCATTTCCAGTTTTATCCCACTGTGATCTGAGAAGATGCTTGATATGATTTCTATCTTCTTGAATTTGAAGACACTTTGCCTGTGACCAAATATATGGTCTATCTTTGAAAATGACCCATGTGCCCTTGAGAAGAAGGTATATTCTGTGGCTTTGGGGTGAAATGTTCTGAAGATATCAAATAATTACATCTGATCTAGTGAGTCATTTAGGAATGCTGTTTCTTTGCTCATTTTTTGTTTAGAGGATTTGTCCAGTGGTGACAGTGGGATATTAAAGTCCCCTACTATGAGTTTATTGCAGTCAATATCTTCCTTGATAGCCTCCAAAAGTTTTTTTTTTTAATGTATTTGGGTGCTCCTGTATTGGGTGGGTATATGTTTATCAAAGTTATTTCTTCTTATTGGATTGTTCCCTTTAGTATTATGAAGTGGCCTGCCTACCTTATCTCTTGTTATGTTCTTCACTTTGAGATCGAATTTGTCAGATATAAGTATTGCTACCCCTGCTTTTTTTTTCATTTCCATTTGCCTGAAAAAACCTTTTTCCATCCCTTCACCATCATTCTCTGTGAGTTCTTTTTTTCTGAGGTGGGTTTCCTGTAAACAGCAGATATATGGGTCACATTTTGTTATCCAAACGGTTATCCTATGTCTTTTGATTGGGGCATTTAATCCATTTACATTTAAACTTATTTTTGATGTGTACTTGTTTGTCACCATTTTTATTCTTTACCCCTGTGTTCCTTCTTCATTTCCTATGTCTTCTTTTTATAGCAGACCCTTTAGCACTTCTTGCATTGCTGGTTTGGTGGTAATAAGCTACATTAGTCCTTTTTTGTCTGTGAAGCTTCTGATTTCACCCTCAATTTTTATTGATAGCCTTGCTGGCTATAGTACTTTTGGATTCAGACCCCTCCTTTGCATGACTTTGTATATTTCATTCCATTTCTTTCTGGCCTGATGTGTTTCTTTTGAGAAATCAGTTGCTACTCTGGTGGGTGATCCTTTGTAGGTAACTTTCTGTCTGTCTCTGGCCTCTTTTAATATTCTGGCTTTATAGTTGGTGTTTGCCTATTTAATTATAATGTGCCTTGGCATCGGTCTTTTGGAATTCATTTTGTTTGAGATTCTTTGAGCTCTTTGGATTTGTGTGATTTTTTTTCTACCCTATACTGGGGAATTTTTCTGGCATTATTTCCTCAAACAGGTTTTCTATTCCTTGCTCGGTTTCCTCTCCTTCTGGCATCCCTCCTATGTGGATATTGTTTCTTTTCGTGTTGTCTCAAAGTTTCCTTAGGCTATCTTCCTGTTTTTTTAGATGCTGCTCTACTTGGGTATTTTTTTCTTCTTTGTCTTCTAGCTCACTGATGTAGTCATCTGCTTCTTCTAGTCTACTTTTGATGCTTCCTATTGAGTTTTTTACAGCAGCAATGTCATTTTTCATTTCTTCTTGGTTCTTCTTAATTTTCTCTTGATTCTTACACATATTGTTGAATTTATTTTCCATTCTTTTCAGCAACCTTATGACCATTTCTCTGAATTCTTTCTCTGACATAATGCTTACCTCTATTTTATTTACTTCATTTTCTGGTGATGCCTCCTTTTCTTTCGTAATTGGGCTGTTTCTTTGTCTCCCCATGATCGCTTTTCTCTGGGTATCTGATTATGTAGCTCTCTTTCTGTATTGATTTAAAGGTTATACTTTTAAACATCATTTATTTTAACAATATTTGAAATAGGGAGAAAAAAGGAAATATTTTCTTTCTCACTTTTTCACGGGTATCAATAAAACACAGGTCACTAACTTTGAAGACCAAATCTTTCATTTTTTAGCATTACACTACATGAGAAACACAGCTTTGAAAGAAAATATTAGATTATTTTATTTTTTGTCCTATAACCTGTGATGTGTTTAAATATCTCTTTTTGTGTGTGCATTATTTGCCACTGACTTCACCCTTTAAATTGAACAGGCATCATCATCATGATCCTGATCATCATCATCACCACCATTATTTTCTTACAAGAACTTTTAGCAGATACTATGCATAGAAACTCCACAATCATGTAATGTTCTTACATTAGAAGAGATTTGGAATGGTGTAAGAATCCAGCTTTTGTATGTGCTTCCTATGCTTTTGTATGTGCTTCCTATGGAGGTGACTGCAACTGTGGTACGTGTCCTTGACTGAAATTGAACCTGGGCCTCTTTGATAAGCAGACCGAGGCTCTGTCGACTGAGCAAAAGTGGCTAGGGTGACTTTTTAACTTTTACTCTCTCAATGTCAGTTCCATCATACTTTTCTGGATTAAGTTATATTCCTTGGTTGATGTTTCCATATAGTAATAGATAAAAGTGACAGCTAAGACCTGATTTTTCAGGATCAGAAAGGCTTTGATGTTTCTAGGACCAGGCCTGACACTCATGGTTAGGCCATGCTATTCTCCTCTTGCAAATAAACAGTTTCATAGAGCAGCAACACCAGCCATGGCCATCTCTGTAAAATCATTCTGTAATCATGCTTCAACACATGAAGTTGTTCAAGTTGATAAAATACAAACCCTATAAAATAGTACAGTCTTAGCTCTCTTTTGGGCATTCTAACCAATAACTTGCATCAGTTGTACATTAAAGGTTTATAGTCATCTCAGATATACCAATATGTATTCTAAGACCAGAATTAGCCAACCCTCTAAACAGCTTTGGTTATATGAGCCTCTGTAAATTGAAGGTCCACAGATTGAATGGAGTGCTAGGCATAAGATGCTGTTCTAGACTGTGAAGGCTTCTGAGCTTGCTAGAAACATGTATGGAATCAAAAGTATCATCTTAATTCAAGGCAATTTTTTGCTAGGTGAGCAATGAAGATTGAGCCTAGAGGTTTAGAACTGGGTTGCTGCAGAAGAGACAGTAAACAACAGTTGCTGAGAATTAAGTAAGAATGAGGAGACAGCTGTATTTTCTCATTAAAAACCAATAACACCAAACAGTTTCCTGAAATAATATATGCTAATTCAGCAAACCTAGGAAGTATCAAAAACTATAAAGCTATAAATCAGTCAGCCTTGAAATAAAATAATCTCTTTTTAATTGTTTTTGTTCTTTAGAGAAACATCAACTCTCCTCTTTCCTACATTTCTTTAAGGCTGTGCATATCATAGAATTGTCTCCAATGGTGTAATTGTCATATATCTTCTCTGTCCAATAAGATAGACATTAGTTACATGTAATTATTTACCACTTGTGATATGACAAATGTGTAACGTAGCTAGTGCCACTGAGGAATCAAATTTTAAGTCATGTTTATTTCAATTAATTGAAATTCAAGTAGCCAATAGGGCTGGTGCCTACCTTATAGACAGTATCTCTCTGGCCTCTCTTCTATATCTGAATATTAAGCTTTCTCCATATGCTGGCTCACTCACCCATCATTCTTATTACCCACAGATGCCATGATCATATTCTATTTCTCAGATATGTCTCTATTTTTTTTTCAATTCTCTCAGTCTATTAGTGATTCAATCCAATAAAATATATAGTATCTTACTTGAATAGCATTTAACAGTTTACAAAATACTTTCATATACATTATTTAGTTTCTCATATTAAATATAACTATAAGCTATGTTTTTTTTAAGTGACTTTCCTAAATGAAAGCTTCTTAACTGATGTGATCAAGAAAGGAAACTCATTTTGAAAAAACTCTGACAATATAAACACTGGTGATTGGCTAGAAAAAAAAATTCTTAAAATGCATCTGAGTGATAATGTGAAATAGACACTGAATTGGTCATCAGGAAACTTCTGTCTGCCACCAGTGGCAATAATGATAATAATAATAGGAATAAAGTCATGTGTTACTTACTAACCATATTCTAAGCATAGTGTTAAGAGCTTTATATGCATGAACCAGTTTAACCATCATAGATATTAAATGAGAAATTGCAGAGGAAGACACTAAAGATTAAAGAGTTAAGTAATGCATTCAAAATAATATATTGAAGATATCTTGGGTGGGCCTTTCATCTCTCATTGCTTAATGAATCCTCTAAAAGTGAGGTTTCTGAACTAGATAATGTTTTTTCACTTGCAGTTCTCTATGACACAGACAACTGGGATGTCTAATTAATAATCTGATTTTTGGCAGTGTCCATTCTGATATTGATGTGTGTATAATTTTTGTGATTGTGGAAAAATGTAGCAATCAGAGATAGGAAAACTCTTGAAATATTTCTTTTCTATTTTTTTTTAAATTGTGTTACATGTATACATATTTTCCCATTGCCCCCCCTCCTAGGCATACCCCAATCCCCCAATGTCTTGTGTTCATTGGTTATGCTTATATGCATGCATACAAGTCCCTTGGTTGATCTCTTATCTACCTCACCTCTCCTTAATCTTTCTGCTGTAGTTTGACTGTCTGTTTGATGCTTTACTGCCTCTGCATCTATCCTTTTATTCATCAGTTTATAATGTTCTTTATTATCCACAAATGAGTGAGATCATGCAGTGTTTCTCCTTCAATGACTGGCTTATTTCACTAAGCATAAGGCTCTCCAGTTCCATCCAGGTTGCTGCAAATGGTAAGGATTCCTTCTTTTTAATGGCAGCATAGAATTGCGTTGTGTAGATGTAGCATAGTTTTCTGATCCACTCATCTGCTGACAGGCACCTAGGCTGTTTCCAAATTGTAGCTATTGTAAATTGTGCTGCTATGAACATAGGGGTGCATAAATCGAAATATTTATTTTCTAAAAACTTTGATTTTATATTAATTTTGTTTCATGGTAGCATATTTATATTTTAATTTTTTATATTTGTTATGAACTGAATGTTTGTGTTCCTCCCAAATTCATATATTAAAACCTTCACCCATAATATAATTGTATTAAGAGGTGGGTCTCTGGGAGCTAATTAGCTTAGATGAAGTCATGAAGATGAGTCACTGTGATCAGGATGAAATTAGTACTTTTCTAGTCAGAAGAAAAGACCCCAGAGTGTCTTCTCTCTGCCATGTGGGGATGCAGTGAAAAGGCAGCTGTCTGCAAGTTTGGAGAAGATCTCTCACCAGGGGCTGAATTTGCTGGCATCTTGATCTTGGACTTCCTAGTCTCCAGAACTGTGAGAAGTAGATGTCTGTTGTTTAAGCCACTCAGTCTATGGTGTTTTGTTATAGCAGTCTGAGTTGATTAAGATAATATCTCCTAGAATTTCACTGACAATATGAATTAGATTTAAAATAAAGTTACTATACCTCCCAAACAGATTTATTATGAGGATTAAATAAAACAATGTATGTAAAATGCTTGCTCCTGTGCCTGCCACATAATAAATATGCAAAAAAAGTCCATAAGTCTAATTGAAAGGGAATATAGCTCAGGGGTTAAGAGAATGGATGCTAGTACTTGATGTCCCAGGCTTATATTCTCTGCTCCCTACTAAGTGTGGAGCCTTGGGCAAAATGCTCATCTTTCCTTGTTTCAGTTTTTGCATCAATGGAATTAATAATCATTGTTACAAGGATTGAATTTTAAAAATGGACATGAATAATTTAGAATAGTGCCTCAAACATTAATCCCATATACATATTGACTATCATCACTAATATTATTCTCATCATTTATTGCATTAGATTTCTCAGTGGGGGAAGTTACTCTGAGAACTCATCTGGAGCTTCTCTTCTATTCTCTTATTTTCCTCACCTATCAACTGATATTTAGGGTTTCTGCTCACATTTATGATTGGAAATCAGACTTTTTTGCCTGAATGAGCTCCTTCTACATGAGTGGGCAGATGTGCATCAGAGAGCAGAGCAGGCCTGTAATATTCCTGTAGGCACATTCCTGAGCAATAAGTGTAGCTATGAGCATTTCTACTCAGAGAGTAATAAATGGTGGTGAGTTGGCCTGCAGTGAGCAATACCTTACAGAAGGGAAATGAGTCACACCAGGATCTGTGAACTTCCCCCAGATGCTGGTCCTATCGTCAGTGTGTCAGATGATGACTGAGCAGCAGACACAATCTCCTTGGGGAAGGCCAGGGGATGCAGGGCTGCAGCCTTGGTGCTTCAGCATGAAATGTTAATACTGCATTTCAGTCCCTGTCTCACCTGAGAAATTTGGATGCTGCATAAGTAGATTGCATTCTATCAGATTTTCAATAGATAAACAAGGCTTTCCTTTCAAAATATATTGTTTTATTACCTCGGTAGAAGTTTAGTAAACTGGTAAATCTGGGTGAAATGATAAAGATGTATTAGATTCTTCATCTTTTCAGGGAATAAGTTCTGTTTTATCAGTATGGAACTTTCTGGCGATTATGAATCTATTTTATAAAAAATTTGATGTGTTTCTGCTTAAGAAATACCACATTTAATGTGATATTATATAAAAGGCATTATTGTGGGTATAGATGGACTTCTTTTTCTCTTAAATTCCTGTATTAGCCATCCCTGAGAGATACAAGAGAGTATAATAAAGAGATAGAAGATGTGGAGAGGCTTCTGATAATATAAATTGAGCTTGAGAACGAGACAGAGATTCTTTAAGCATAACTGTCAGTAAGAGATGCTAACTGGATTTTATTTTTGACTACATCAAAAGTCTGATTATATTTTCAGTACTATCTCCTGAGGTTGTCCTCAAGTGAAAATCTTCCCATTTCTTCTATTCTTCCTCAGGATCCAGAGTTTGCCCCAACCTTTCACCCCACCCTTCACCCTGTTTTGTTCACTGAGAGAAGAACCTGGTGGAGTCCTGGGCTGAGTCCTTATCTATGGCAGAATGGTGTGGTAGAAATTGCATGGACTTGGTGGTCAAGCCAGAACTGGGTTTGACTACTGGGCTCAAAGACATTTCTTAGCCTTTCTGAAATTTTATTTCCTGCCCTCTTCATTGGACTTTGTTGTTGCTGCTCATAGTAGTTGCTTGTTTAGTGAATTTTCTGAACTAATTTTTAAGAGTCTGCGTGCTTTTATCATGTACTAGAGGCCTAATGCCCAAAATTCGTGCAAGGGGCTTGGCCCTTGCAGCCATGGCAGCTGCTTGACCCTCACAGCCCTGGCTTTACCTAGAAGGTCATCCAGAAGGCTGTCTGGTCTAATTAGCATGTTACCCTTTTATTATTATAGATACCCATTGAATTCTCTGTGTTCAACAAGTGATTTCACAAAAAATTTTTTTTAACTCCTAGGACAAAAAACACACCCACAAAAAACATTAAACTAAAATTCTTCCAGTTTTGTATATGGTCTCAGTTTGGTGTGTTGGGCAATGCCTTTAACATTCAGTATGAAAGCTTGCACCTCTACCTTAACCTTCTCTTCTAGAGATTACAGCTCTTTGCCTTCTGGGATCTTTTTTTGAACATGATCTTGCCATGGGCATGTATGTATTTTTACAATTCCTGGGAATATGTGAAAGTTTATCCATGCCCCCCCTTTTTTTGCAAAACTTCTCATTCCCTAGCCTTCCCCCTTAAGTTTTTCATTTAGTCAGTCTATTTTTCACCCAACTTGTTATCCCTTGTCCCCGGCAGCAGTGGCTAATACAGTTGGCCTTAAATGCTTTTCTTTTTTTTTTTTTTAAATATTTTCATTGATATTAGAGAGAGGGAGAGGGAGATAGAAACATCAAAGTTGAGAGGAAATTATTGATGGGCTGCCCCGCATTGGGGATGAAGCCCATAATTCCAGCATGTGCCCTGACTGGGAATTGAATTGTGACCTCCTGGTTCATAGGTCAATGCTTACACTGGCTGGGCACTTTACATGTTTTGAACAAATACTCCCTGAATAGCCACCTAAATAATGAGAGAGCTCCAAGTTAACTGAAATAAACACAAGCTATTTGAGTTTGTCCTTCAGGAAAGACCAGACAGGTCAAAACAGACAACCAAAATTCTCTTAAAATAAGGTCTATTCTATTTCCTTCCATATTAGGAACCTATGCCAGGCAGGTTCCAAAAGGCTATTGCCTTTAAGGCTGTCACCAAACTGGGGAGCAGGGGATGGGGCCTATGTCAGTTAAATTCCACAAGGCTCTGCTATTAAAATTCACCTGCTTTCTTGATTTAGCATTATTTTGTTACTGCAAAATTTAATTAGTTTTTATACTTACAATAAAGTTCTGACAGTTTATTTTTGTGGTGGAATGGGCCTTTGGAGTTCCCTATTCCACCATTTTTGCAGATGTCATGCTCCACAAATAATTAACATCTAATATTAGTATGCTCTGTTTGTTACAATGAATGAGCCAATCTTGATAAATTATTAACTAAAGTCTGTACTTTATTTAAATTTTCTCCGTTTTTCCTTTTTCTGTCCCAGCTCCCATCTAGAACACACATTACATCATTCACTAGTTATGTCTCCTGAGGCTCTTCCTTGCTGTGACAGTTTCCTTCAGATATTCTTTGTTTTTGATGAGTTTGACACTTTTGAGAAGATCTAGACAAGCATTTGGTAGAATTTAAGTCAACTTGGGATTTGAGTGATGTTTTCTTCTTGATTAAATTGGAGCTATGAGTTTTTGAAAGAAAGACCTTAGTGGTAAAATGCCATTTTCATCAAATCTTATCAAAGGTACATACAAGCAACATGACTTTTTACTTTTGATATTATCCTTCATTATTTGACATACATAGTGTTGGTCAAGTTTCTCCATTGTAAAGTAACCCCTACCCCCCACATTTTTCATAACATACTCTTTGGAATGAAGTCACTATGTCTAGTCTACACCTAAAGAGTAAATAGCTATGTTCCATCTTCTAGATGCTCAACATCTACATAAATTATATGGAATTCTTCAGCATTGGTGATTTGTATCTTTCCCCAGTGCACAAAATTCATGCACCCAAGGGGGTGGGTCTGAGCCTGGCTTGCTCCTCTTGCAGTCTGGGAGGCCTCAGGGGATGTCCAACTGACTGCTGTCAGTCAGACATCCTTAGCACTGCCAGAAGTGGGCAAGGCTCCCACCACCACTGCTGCACTTGCCAGCCATGAGCACGGCTTTGGCTGAGTGCACTGACCACCAAGGGGCAGCTCCTATGTTGAGTGCCTTCTGACAGATCATTCCACCGTTTGGTCGATTTGCATATTAGTCTTTTATTATATAGGATTTATCCAATTATTTACATCAAAATGGACTCATAGATAATTATTTTATAGTTTAGATGGTAATTTAATACTATCAGCCCAAATTGTCTTAGCCTTGGTCATTGGGAGCTCTTCCAGTTGTCTCCTTTGTCCCAAAGTGTAGTTTGCACCTCTTTCACCACATTTGTTTCAGCTGGAGGATCACTGGCAGCAGTTCTCTTACCTGAAGCTACAGTTGATATCTGTTAACATTAGGAATCTACTGAAGATTAGTATTCTTGCACTATGGTCTTCAAAACACTTTCTTTTCCCAGTTTTTAAATTTCATAAATCTTTAATAGTATTTTATTCAGTTAAAGTCTTTTTCTGAAGACATGAGAATACCTTTGGTATTTCTTACCTTTTATTGTTTCTATTTTCTTTTCAGATAATTTCAGCTGGATATATAACCTTTTATTCAGCTTTTTATAGTCCTTTTCTCTAGCTCACATAGGAATAACATAGTTTCTTGGTCCTGGATACTTCTTTTACTTTTCCCTTTGCTCCCTGCTACAGACATTTTTTATTCTAACTTTCTACTCCGAGTTTTATCTGAGAGAGATAAAGTCAGCGAGTTCCATGTTTGTTACACATTTCTTGTTTAAACAAGTTTTAACTATCTTGATCCTCTTGCTCAGGACATTTCCACCTAAAATATAATATTCCAATCAAACCAACACCTGATCTAAACCAAGCCTTAATCTCTAATCATCTTGTCTGATGTCGCTTTAATAAGTCCCTTCTTTGCCCTATTTCCTCATAGAATATCAGTTCCATAAATTTTTTAGATGTTTCTTCAGAGCATCCCCTTGGCAGTAATTCTGTCCCTTTGAAACACATGTAATAATTCTTTGAGTCCTTTACACTTATCTTCCTGGATTTCTCTCCTAAATCTGACTTGATGTTCTTAACCACTTAATCACTCTGTTCCAGTTTTTAAAGGATAGTTCTTAAGAGTGCTACTGTTTTAAGAAGGATCATTTTTTAAATTTTGGATCTTAGGTCTCTCTGGGATATCATTATATTTGCTTTCCAAAGCATTTCCTCTTTCTATTTGATTTATTTTTTAAGGTACCAGTCTTCCTTTGTGAACCATTAACGACTGAAATGTACTGTTCTTTTCTATTACCTTCTCCAAGAGAAGTTGAACTCAAGTGTATCAACTTTTAAATCTTGTAGTTTTCTCTCTTAGCTCTTCGCATCTTATTTCCCCTTTAGATCTGCCCAGCCTATGTTTTAAGATATCAGTATTTTTTTAAGGAAATGTCTTTCTCATTACTACTCAGTTTGACAGAATTCTATTCTATTTTCCTGCTTCCACTATCCTTGTTCAGATAGTAAGAAATTAGCTCCTTTTCAAACTAATCTAGTTCCTTCTTGATTACTGGGGTAAGTCAGGAACTCAGAGCCAGAGACTTATGGGCACAGACCTTTAAAACTGCTTTCTCAGTTTGGGGGCATTTAATGATCTCAGTTATTTTTTGACCTCAGCTTAGGAAGAAGAAATATTCTCTTTACAAAAAGAATCTCTATTTCTTTTGATTTAAATATTAATTAAATCTATCTTTCTCCTAGGGTAGCAGTCATGCTTTAAGTCTCTGAGCTCCAAAAATCAGAATTTCTTTAGTTATCACGTGCAGAGCCTCCTTGAGACTGTGTTGTTGAGGTGACTTCAATCTATAGGTATGGAACATGAATTCAGGTTTGGTCTTGTCTTTTCTAGTACTCTCTCACCCTAAAGTCCTTCAAAACAGTGTGTGCATGCGTGTGTGCACACGAACACAATTTGGGGAAGTTGATATAGTAGGCAGGTATATCTATGTCTGGAGGTAAGAATTTTAAGTTACCACTTCACTAGAGTTTATAGCATTATAAACTCTATTTTTTAATTTCTGGCCTAGTATTTTGAGATCTGGCTGAGAAATTCATTAAAGAAAGCAGCCAGTGCTCTTTTATCATCTAATTCTTGAAAAAGCTTATTTAAGAAAAAAAAGTTTGTCTTTTCCTTAGTGTCTACTTCTTTCCAAGGACTATATTCTATGTTATCACTACTCACTATGCCTAAACCTTTAATGATGAAAATCAGTCTGATTCAATATAGGCCATTACAGACCATCAAGGTCAAAAAATCCACATGGCCATATTTACCAAAACTTAAAGTCTATAGCATGTGTCTTGACTCACTGAGACTTCTGTGTCAATGTTATATTGTCCCTAACATTCTTTCTGATGAAAAGGCTTTGGTTAGGTTTAATCAGTTTAACTAAAATGTATTGAAAGCATACAGGATTCTGTGCTAGGAAACAAAAGATATCTTAATTTGTACCACTTATGTTCAGCTAGGTGATTGCTTCAGGCACTAGAATTTCTCCCAAATGTTATCAAGTTCTCACTTGTGGTCTAAAATGAGGGTCCTGGGTATGGCTTAGAGTCACAACTGGAGGAGGCAGGATTCCCTGTGGTAAGGGCACCAGGGAAAGACCTTTTTGGTTGGATTTAGGCTGTACTCTCCCTGTAACCATGGGATCTATGGTCTAATGAAAAGATACAACACTTAAATAATAAACCAAATTAATAAGTGAATTTATAAAATTTTCAAACTTGATAAGTGCCTTTAAGAAAGAAGGAGAGCAGAATGTATATGAGGACAGGGAAGGTTAAATACTATTTAAGTGGTCTGGGTAGGCTTAAGAGCAATGGAGATATTTAATTAAGACTTGAAAGAGATGAAAGAGTTAGGCGAGTGAATATATGGGGCAAAAGCACATTTTTTTTTGAAAGCAAGAGGATATCATAGGAGTTAAAATCAGAGAGATAGCTGATGGGAAGCCAGGTCACATGGGGCCTTTCAGGTTATTTTAAAAGATTGGGCTTTTACTTTGAGATTAGAAGCTCCTGCAGAGTTTTGAGCAGAGGAATGACATGATCATTACAGTTGCTGTGTTGAGAATAGACTATGAGGAGGGCAGGGTAAACACAGAATCAAGGAGACTGTAGAAGGCAATTGTGGCATACAGAGAGGTTATACAAAAAGGAAGCAATGGAGAGAGATAAGTGACTGAAATTGGGATATATTTGGAAAGTAGAGCCAACAAGAGTTCTTGCTGTATTGAATTATACTGAAGGTGGGGAAGGGAATCAAGGATATTTTTGCTCTTTAAAACTGTTTTTTTTTTTGGGGGGGGGAATCAGGAGTTTCATTATGGATATTCTGAGTTTGAGATATAAGATATCCAAGTGGGCTCTTAAGTAGGCAGTTGGTATGGAACTTTAAAATTTGGAAGGCATTCTGGGCTGGAGTTATAAAGCTTGAAATCATCAGCAGACAGATGATACTTAGAGGCATGTGAATACTCGAGATTATTAGGGAATGAGGGTTGATAGAGAAGAGGACCAAGGAGTGAGCCCTGGGACACTCCAACATTGGAGGCTGTGGAAGGGGGGATGCTTTTACAAAGACTGAAAAGGAGGGACCGATGTTATAGAAGGAAAGCACAGAGTATGTGGTATCCATGAAGCCAGGTGAAGAGCGTGCATTGAGAAAGATATAGTTAATGTTTGTGTCAGATACTGCTGATCGGTAATTTCAGATTAGGGCTGAAAATTGATTTTTGTGTTTCTTTAAATATATTTTTATTGAGTTCAGAGAGCAAGGGAGAGGGAGTGAGAGATAGAAACATCAATGATGAGGGAGAAAAATTGGTTGGCTGCCTCTTCCTACACACTCCACACTGAGGATGGAGCCCGCAATCTGGGCATTTGCCCTAACTGGGAATCGAACCATAACCTCCTGGTTCATAGGTTGATGCTCAATCACAGAGTCATGCTGGCTGGGCTGAAATGGATGTTCCAATTTACTAGTAGCTACCTGGAGGTCAGTAGAGAATGACAAAAGCAGTTTCATTGAAGTGTTGAGGTTAAATATCTTCTTGGGATGGATCTGAGAGGAAATTCAAGAAGAGAAACTGGAGACAGGGAGCACGGACTACCATTTTGAAGATTTTTGCTACAAAGAGGAAAAGAGCATTGTGTCCATATTTGGAAGGGCAAGAAGGGTGATGAGAGTTTGAAGCATGTAATATCATGGCTGTACACTGATGAAAATTTAACCAGTAGAGAATAAAGAAATGTTGGTGTTCAATTATGAGAATTCCAGTAATGTTTGTACATTAATGGTGAGAACAGCTGGGATCCAATGTATAAGTTAAGAGACTGGATTAGGATAGGAGCATGGGTAGTTTTTCTACAGTAGCAAGTAAGAAGATGGAACATAGAATTTTCGAGAAGATAGTGGAATCTGTGGAGGTTTTCTTTGGGCTGATTCTAATTTCTAGTGAAGTAGAAAACAAAGTCATCAGTTAATAGTGAGGATTAGGGGAGGAGGATCTGGAGCTTCAGCAGAGAAGGGTGATTAATCACTGACCAGCTGAAAGGGAGACAAATGGGCTGAAAACAGAATGATTGTCAAGCAGCATTAATTGCTTACTGACTTGTATGATCACATGTTTCAAATGGGACCATAACAGCCTATACCAGCCACTGAAATATTTTCATTTAAATAGTGTATAGTCTTTTACATGTGCTTTTTTAAATTTTTAAAAATTTTCTTTATTGATTAAGGTATTACAGATGTGTCTTTATCCTCCCTTTGCACCACCTCCTGCTCATGCCTTCACCCTCCTTGTGTCTGTGTCCATTAGTTAGGCTTATATGCATGCATACAAGTCCTTTGGTTGATCTCTTATCTACCCCACCTCTCCTTAATCTTCCTGCTGTAATTTGATAGTCTGTTTGATGCTTTACTGCTTCTGTGTCTATCCTTTTGTTCATCAGTTTATAATGTTTTTTATTATCCACAAATGAGTGAGATCATGTGGTGTTTCTCCTTCATTGACTAGCTTATTTCACTAAGCATAAGGCTCTCCAGTTCCATCCAGGTTGCTGCAAATGGTAAGAATTCCTTCTTTTTAATGGCAGCATAGAATTGCATTGTGTAGATGTACCACAGTTTTCTGATCCACTCATCTGCTGACGTGCACCTAGGCTGTTTCCAAATTGTAGCTATTGTAAATTGTGCTGCTATGAACATAGGGGTGCATGAATCCTTTCTGATTAGTGTTTGTAATTTCTTAGGATATATTCTTAAGAGTGGGGTTGCTGGGTCAAATGGGAGATCCATTTTTTTTTAGTTTTTTCTCCACAGTGGCTGCACCATTCTGCATTCCCACCAACAGTGCACAAGGGTTCCTTTTTCTCCGCATCCTTGCCAACACTTGTCGTTTATTGATTTGTTGATGATTGCCATTCTGACAGGTGTAAGATGGTATTGCATTGTCGTTTTGATTTGCATCTCTCAGATAATTAGTGACTTTGAACATGTTTTCATGTGTCTCTTGGCTTTTCTTCTGTTGTCTTTCGAAAAGGTTCTATTTAGGTCCGTTGCCCATTTTTTTTATTGGATCATTTATCTTCCTTTTATTAAGTTGTATAAGTTGGCTGTAGATGTTGGAGATTAAACCTTTATCAGTGATAACATTTGCAAATATGTTCTCCCATACAGTGGCTTTCTTGTTGTTTTGTTGATGGTTTCTTTTGCTGTGCAAAAGCTTTTTTATTTTGAAGTAGTCCCATTTGTTTATTTTTTCTTTAGCTTTCATTGCCTTTGGAGCAGTAGTACCACAGCTTCTTAATCTACTCATCTACTCATGGGCACTTAGGTTGGTTCAAATCTTAGCTATTGTAAGTTGTGCCGCTATGAACATAGGGGTACATATATTCTTTCTGATTGGCTTTTCTGGTTTCTTGGGATATATTCCTAGAAGTGGGATTACTGGGTCAAAGGGAGTTTCACTTTTAGTTTTTGAGGAAACTCCATACTGTTCTCCACAGTGGCTGCACCAGTCTGCATTCCCACCAGCAGTGCATGAGAAGTTCCCTTTTCTCTGCATCCTCGCCCCACTTGTCATTTGTTGATTTGTTGATGATAGCCATTCTCACAGGTATACGATGGTACCTCACTGTTGTTTTGATTTGCAATTCTCAGAAGATTAGTGACTTTGAGCATGTTTTCATATGTCTCTCAGCCTTCTCTTTGTTGTCTTTTGGAAAGTATCTATTTAGGTCCTTTGCCTGTTTTTTTAATTGGGTTGTTTATCTTCCTTTTGTTGAGTTGTATGAGTTCCCTGTAAATGGTGGAGATCAAATCCTTATTGGTGATGACATTGGCAAATATGTTCTTCCATGCAGTGGACTTTCTTGTTGTTTTGTTGATGGTTTCTTTTGCTGTGCAGAAGCTTTTTATTTTGATGTAATCCCATTTGTTTATTTTTCTCGGTAGTTTCCATTGCCCTAGGAACAGTATCGGTGAAGATATTGTTTGGCATATGTCTTAGATTTTGCTACCTGTAGATTCCTCTAAGGTTTTTACATTTAAGTCCTTTATTCACTTTGAGTTTATTTTTGTGTATGGTGTAAGTTGGTGGTCTAGTTTCTCTTTTACATGTTTATGTGGTTATGTAGGTGACCAATAAAAGCTTAAGTTACTTTTTAAATTCAAACACTCTAAAACCCTGAGTAAAGCAAGGGTTTAAGATTTCTTTTAGTAATTTAAACAGCATAAATTTTCTTAAAGTCATATTTAGTTATAAAGAATGAGGCTTAGTACTTTGAGTTATACATTGAACTTGTAAGTGAAATCTGTAGGGTTGTTTACTTAGATCATAATGAGTATAAAGGTAGGTTCAGAAGAAAGGAAAATAATTGATGTGCAAAGAAAATAGGTTTGATCAAGGGGATAGTTTCAGAGTTTGAGATATTGGATTTAGGGGATAATGAAGTTTAAAATGTGATCATGCCTCTGGGTGAGTGAAGTCCAGTGATGATGAATTGACTGCTGTGGAAAAGGGTTAAAAAAATGACAAAGAAGTTTTTGCCAAAAAATGTCTTTAAGTATCTTCAGCATTTATGTTTTGTTTTCCTAATAGAAAATAATATAACATTCTGCTGAATTCTATCAACATCTATGATCATGAGTGGTTAGGTATATATATTGAATTCAAATATGAGAAATTTATTTCAGATATAATTATGTCTTGATTAACTGATGAGATTTTATTTGGCTGTGTTTCTTAAAAAACACATTAATACTTTTAACTGTAAGTGCACAATTAAAAGAAAGTGTGAACATACATTTGATTTAAAAGATGTATTTAAATTAAATGTCTTTTTATTATTTTACATATTGAATTTTATCCAAGCAGTTGACTTTTTCTTTAAGGAGAAAGGACTCTAAGAAAAGAGTAAATTGCAATTAGAGAAAAACTAACTATAAAATACTGATTCTGATTTCTTTTTCTTGTGTCCTTAGTACACTACACTATTTTTGACAACAAAAATGCCCTATTCATGTGATAGAGAGTGGAAAAAAATACAAGCAGTTAATGAATAATGCATATGGTCACAGCAATGGTCAAATTATACTGTTTCCTAGTGGGTACCATTTTTCTTCATTGAGTGGGACATTACAAAGTTGGATGTTAATTGATCCCACAAATGTGGCTTTGCTCTTCACAATTAGCATTAAGACATGTCCTTGGAGCTCTGTGACTTCATCGTATACCACCTGAAAAGGTAGAAGAAGAATAAAAATATAACTTAGACATGCTAATTGAACCTTTAAAAATATTGCTTTTAATAAAAATATTTAGCTACTAATATCTTCTACCTTGGAATGGATAGGTTCATGTTGTTAGAATCCTTCATTTCTAACTCTAATTTTGAAAAGCTAATGGTTCTGCTAACATAATGAAATTTAATGAAAGAATATTTTTATAAGAAGCTTAGACTATACTCTGATTTTATTAATAGTGGTCCAACCCAAATTTAATAAAACCGTAAATTATTCTCTGGAAAGAAATTTAAATACACTTCACCTTTAACTGTCCTTGAATTTTCTGTGCAATATGGGAACTTGAACACTATCTTTCTTTGTTGAAGGCTAATGAGGAAAGCAGACCAATTTCCATGATTTCTTTGTGTTACTTTAATGCAGTGCAGCAACATATTTTTCTACATGTGAAGAAGTCACTCTGTGGTTACTATAATTTACTTAAAATTGCTTTATTTTCAATTATGAAAATATGTGCTCATTAAATAAAATATCAATAAAACAAAAAAGAACATAGAAAGAAAGGAAATACTTATATTTTTTTGCCATTGGGAGATAACTGCAGTCAACATTCAGCTGCTCTTTTTGTTTTCTATAAATAATCACTCTTTATGAACCTGAACAGTATTTAAGTTGTATATAGAGTTTTCAGTCTTATTCTTGTTCACTTACTAAAAAATGTAACCATTTTTTTTGAAAGGGATATGTTTAACTGTGTTTTGTAATATCCAGGGAGTAAGTAAGTCACAGGTATTACCACTGGTGCCTTCAGTGGCAAGGCAGCTTAAAGTGTAGTACACTCAAGAAATTAGTTATGTATCATAAGATGGGGGCTGGGAGCCAGGGGAGAGCTCTGTGTAAATCCAACATGGTTCCCAGAAAAAATCCTTAGAATACATTTAGAAAGGCAGTTTCATACGCTGCCTCAAACTTGCCTGCTTTTTATAAACAAATTACAAGATAGAAAAAAGTGTTCTTTATATATTTAGAAAAGAAGCAGAAGAAACAACTTTGGGGAAGTCCTTTAGTTGATTGGGAAGCTTCCTCGGTATATAGGGATGTAGTTTCTGGTCCTTCATACTGGAATTTGCCTACCATTTATGAACCCATTAAGTTATCAATGAAATTTTGTTCAAAATCTGCTAATTGCTCTGAACAATGATTCACTGGTCAAGTAAATAATAATTCAATGAAGAATGTGAGATTTAACATGATATGTTAGCCCAGTCTACCCTGCTTCATGTGACAGACAGCTCCTGCCTACCTCCTCTTCTAGAATATTACATTCCAGACAGGGGAATGTCTTTTCAGTTTGCTTAGACTACTTATTCAAATAATTCCATTTTGTTCATTGAGCTCCCTGGGAAACTAAAGAATTTTAAGGGCTGTGTTAAAAATCTCAAAACTGCACCACTATAATTAATCTTTTTTAACTGCAATGGATGCCCAATGTGGACTCTCAGAACCACTCTCTCTCTTGGATTCATTCCTTTCCAGGACTTCAGAGTAAGCTCATTCACCTTCTCTCTGTAATGGCTATTTTGAACTACCTAAACTGGTATCCATTTTCCACAACATTTTCAGCAGATGAACGTGTGGAGAAGCAAGGGACTTGGTTGGAAAGTCTATAAGGATTCTTTGAAAGGTCGGAGGCCTCTAGAGGGATCTTGTCAAAGGTGGCAGACTCTGCCTTGACTTTTCCAAATAAGTCTAAGCCCCTGGTTGTTTTGCTAGAATCTTTATGTTTATTCATTAAATGTCCTTGTTTTAAAGACACTACAGATACCTGTGTCTTCTCAAGAATGCTTACCCTACTGATAGTATATAATAGTTAATTTTAGTTCAAGCTGTAATAAAAGGAGGCCAGTAAGAGGGTTGTCTGGTTCCTTCAGCCAAGAAGTCCCTTAGCCCTCTCTTTCACAGAAACATATGTCAGAATAATCATTCATTCATTGCTCAGGGTCTGCCAGTCAGCCTCAACATGAACCCATCTCTTCTTTCATAGGGATATAGATGAAGGGGCCCTCAAGGTATGTGAAATAAAAAAATGGAATAAGTAAGCCTTAAGCCTTTAGAAAAGTCTGGCTTAAGAACTCTATGAATGATATAAATAAGCCCTAATGATATAATTTTAAAAAAAGCATATCCATTATTCATATTTGCATGAATCTCTTGTCAATTATGTTTTCTTATTTGCATAATGCTGATAATAATATTTATCTTTTAACATTGTGAGGAAAAATATATGATATAATGAACACAAAGTCTGATAAATATTAAACATTAATAAATTATAGCTGAAAAAGATCCATCAAATACACAAGAAAGAACAGTTGTTCTGGAATTTTGCATTAGTTGACTGAAGAAAACACTTCAAGAGAGACTTGAGTCTCCCAGGCATTTAGCAAGCTGAAATTCTCAAGATGTGATCTTTGAAATTAATTGCCTTCCTAGTTAAAATACAAACATTTAAACTCCAAAGTTTATATTATTTTATGGATTTCCCCTCTATGCTTCATTATGTATAATTTTTTTAAAAAAGTGACTAGAGTTTTACAAGCAGGCAATCATTGCATGGCCTAGATGACATATGTCTGTTAATTTTCTTAACTGCACCCACAACATTGTTTTAAAAAATTAAGCATTCTTTTTGTGCAATGAGTAATTAGTGGGTAATGCTAGAGAAGTAAACAAATGATTATATTCTTTGAGGCATTTTCATCAAATGATTTTACATATATTCTGCTTAAGACCCAAATTGCACAGCTTTTTTTTTCTTTCCACTTTCTGGTACTTTTTTATCCATAGGCATAAGCCAAATCTTCATTGCCTACTGACAAATATTGAATTTGTGGGTTTGAAATTGTTATACCAAGTAGAAAAATGATATCTGAGATAATTCATGTCTATTGATTTATATACAAGCATTCACTGTGTCATATTTGACACAAGGGTCTAGTAAATAGTTCTAAAGTGATCTTTAATTGCAATGGGAGAACAATAATATGAAAACTGAAGTATATCTAGTGCTGGTGGGAAGAGAGTGAGGAGGCAGGATAATGAAAGAGAGAGTTCAAAACCAATGAGAACAGAACTCTGTGGGTGGAGAGAGAGGGATACAAAGCATGATTCAGTGGGGATAATATAGACTTTGGAACCTAAAATCTAGTTGTGTGACTTTGGTCAAATATTTGACCTCAAGGCTTCAATGTCTATTTATAAGGAGAATTTCCATCATGTTCGGAATAGCAAATCTGCAGACTGTACAGGTTAACAATAGCCATTGCTGTTGCTTTTTGAGTGTACCATGTACCCAGTGTTATGCTAGGTATTCATACATGTTCTAAAAGATATTTTAAGATATGTAAACAACAGAATGTTTCTGCTCTGTCCTTTCTAATCCCCCCTTTTGCTTTATAATAGGATAACATCAAAGAAAGGAACACAATGTAAAAAATATGCCAATTATAAAAAGATAAATTTGTTAAGATAGAATCTGCATTTCTATTGAATCATTCCAAAACAATGATGGCTTTAACCCAATGCCTAAGGTAGTAGACTGAAAAGGGCAAAAGCTTTGAGTCAAAATCCCAGCTCTGATTCTTAAAAGCTGCAATGCAGTTCTGAGAATTCCTACTGTCCGTCCTGCCCCACCTTGAACCCAGTCACACCTGCCATTGGGATGTGTATAAGATGGGGCTTTTCAGGGAGACAGCTGGCAAAGCTTGTTAAGACCCACTCTGGTAAGTGTCAAGTAGACAAGCATGGCTCTGTGTGAAAGCTTTGGTATCAGATGGGTGGATACTAAAGAGACACTTTTCAATGTCCTGACTCAGCCTCTCTCAGAGTTGGGTCTTAGGGAGGGAGAGGGCGATGAATAAAAGTGGAAAGAGATATTTTCATGAAGAACTTTGTAAGACATTGGTGATGCAATGTAATAAACTCTTTGTATTTCTCTAAGAGATTTATACAAAAAGGAGAGCAAGGTCATTCTCTCCCACTTCCCAGTATAGTGCATGGCTTTGTCAGTTTGAGAAATTCCAGCCATGGTGAATGGCTAATGTAATAGTACTCAGGAAGCAAAGCAGGGAGAAGTTAAAACATTTGCACTAAGTCTTAAAAGTCAGCAGAAAAAGATAGAGGAGGGGTGTGTGTGAATGCTGCATGAGCTTGATCCCAAAGTCTTAGGGATCATTTAGGATATATAAGCTGTCTGATGTGACTTGAGAATATAGCTAAGTATCCTAATATATAAAAATCAAGGGCCATCATGACCAAAATAACCAGACAGATGACTGAACAGCAGGCTGTATGGGGCTACCAGGCCAGCAGGGGTGTTAGTTAGGAACAACCAAACAACTGAACAGCGGGCTGTGTGGGGTGACCAGGCCATCAGGGGGGCAGTTGGAGGTGACCAGGCTGTCAGGGAAGAGGTTGTGGGCAAC
>PVJN01024899.1:0-30620 GCA_004026805.1 Lasiurus borealis
CGCACAGCACCTACCGTCACAGTCACACTGGGTGCGCCACAAGCTGTCCTCAAGACCTTTTTCTGCGTGAGACTTGTTACTCCGTTCTTCCCACACGATGGAAACCTGCACCCAGGTATAAGCTCCAGGTTACTACCAGAAAAGTAGGGCTCTTCTATCGCTCAGATCTCCCAAAAAGTACACACTACATGGGGTGGGTAATAGGTTGGCGGCGAAGAGAGCTGGTCTGAAATCACGTGGCTCCCTTCACATGAGCACCAAACATGCATGGTGTGCCCGGCAGTGGGATGGAAACAGCGGTGCTGGCATTCACAGGCCGGCCTTTTAACCTGCCATCGCATCACACGTATTGTGACCTTTTGGCTGGGAAGCCCAGCTGTCATCCTGTCAGGTGACAAGAAACAGGCAGCGCGTGAGCCACAGGCTGGGGTAGGTAAGGGGAAAGGGCCCCGGACAGTGGCTGGAGCAGAGGTGGCCGGGGGGAGGGCTGGCACCAAAAGACAGAGCAAGAAGCTCGGGAACCAAGTCCCCGCGACTCAGATTCATCCAGTTAACAGTCCTGTAGCCAACGGAACGAGAGATCACTAGCTCCCCAAAACCCCATTTGATAACTTGAAGGAGGGTGATCTTTGTTTTGGGTTGTTTTTAATACGTGGAATTCATCTTGCTTATATGCAAACAGCCCTGCCGCCAGATTTGCAAATGTAGCAAACATTTAACCCCCCCAAAATGTGGCAGTCTTGACAGCCAAGTATTCCGAGACAGGAGGGGAGCTGAAAAGTTCATTTGATCCATTCCACCGACAGCCCCAAAATACGACTGACTGTGCCCTCCCCACAAATACCCGGGGAAATAATGCAACATAAAATGCGATATACAAAATCTTGAGCCTTTTAACATGCATTTTGCTGTATTATATTATACCTTAAGGGGGAAAAAAATTATTGAGCCCTATTCATCATTTAACCAAGAAATAGCAACATCGAATAGACAGGTTTTCTTCCTTCCCCGCTTAGAACACTTCTATTTACTTGAAGCCAGTAGGTTTGGGTCATCTCTTCCCCTGAGCGGACGTCCCATCACACCACCTGGGTTCCATGAACACCTTGCTAACTGCCACATCCACCTCCTACCTCGCTCTCATTTATCGACACCGGGTCTGCTTTCAAAAAGGATGAGCCCTGTGCCCCATTGAGACAACCACAGAGGCCCTATTCTGCTCCCAGGAACTGGGGCACCTGGGAAGACAGGGGGGCAGGGGGGGCAGGGAAAGGGGGGAGGGAGCCGGGCAGAGCTGAGAATGTGTGCATGCATTTTGTCTTTTTTCCTCCGGAGGCCCTTTAAAAAACCATTTCCAGATATTTCGGTCCAGACTTTCCAACACACCGAACGGAGGAGAAGCTGAAAAGGAAAGCCTCCTTGCAAGCCTGGCCTGGAGGAGGGGGCGGGAGGGGAGGGGGGGGACAACCCCTGACCACCTTTCCCTGCCCTCGGGCGGAGGCGCCCCCCACCGCCGCTGGCAGTAGTACCTGGGGGAGCCGCCTGAGGATGAGGCAGACATGACTAGGCATCAAAGCCGCAAAGGTGGCTCTGCTCAAGGGGACTCAGAGGGGCTGGTCAATGAGAATCTCAGGGGCCGGGCATCAAACGTCCTCTCTGAGGGGAGGAGGGTGGAAGCTTTGGGGGTGGCAGTTGGATGAAAACTTGGGAGGCGCTCCTCTCTACTGTCCAAGTCGCACAGCAACTGTCCTGCCAAAGTGGGGGGGAGAGAGGAGAGGCTGAGCGACCTGCTGCAGGGGGGTGGGGCGCTATAGGGAGTGCGGGACGGGGGTCTGGGGGGGTGGAGCTCCCCTCCCCGAGGAGCCTGGCCGGGGAAAAGGACCCCCGGGCCCGGGCCCCGCCCAGGAAGAGAGGGTCGGGGGGGGGCCCAGCAGGAAGGAAACCTGAGGTGCTGGTGGGTGAGAACCGCTAGGCCCCAAGTGGGCCCGAAAGGGCCGCAACCAGCGCAGGGAGCTGGGGGTGTGTGGGGATATTCGCGGCGGGGCCAGGGCAACAGTCTCCTAGGAGAAGGGGCGTTCCCGGCTGAATAGCTAGCGGAGGGGACCAATAGTATTTGGAGGAGGGAAGAACGGAACGACGGGGGGACGGGGCGCTCGGCCGCGAGTGGGCGCCGCCAACGGAGGAGGAGGAGGAGGAGGAGGAGGAAGAGGAGGAGGCGGGGGGGTCCGGGTCAGACGCCGGGCCGCGCCGGGGAGCCGAGCGGGACCTCGAGCGGGCGAACCCGGGGTCGGAGGGGCACAGCGCTGCGCCCGGAGGTCGGGCAGTAACTGCCGGGCGAGGCCCCCCCGGGAGCGCAGGGCGAACCCGGCGACGCCCAAGAGGGCGGGGGTTTGGGGGGGCCGGTCTCCGCCGGCGGAGGGAGGACCACCCACCAGCGGGCAGAAGGGGACCAGTTTCTGCCCATAGAGAGAAGGCGACGCCCTGCCGGAGGGCAGCAGAGGAGCGCGCCGAGCCCCGCCGGTCGCCAGGTGAGGAGGGGGCGGCCGGCGGCCAGTTAGCGGGAGGAGCGGGCCCGCGCCGGTGGGCGGGGCGGCGGCCGGGTTCTGACGGGAGCGGGCGGCGCGCCGGCGGGCGGCGGGCGGGGGGCGACGCGGGGGCGGGCGGGCGGCGACGCGGGGGGGAGAGCGGGAGGCGGCGGGACGCGGCGACCCCGGGCCCGGGACCTTCGGCCCGCGGAGCCCGGCCCCCGGCGGTGGCCGCGGGACGCCCCCGAGCGCCCCGGGGGGGGCCCCGACGCCGGCCGGCGGCCTCTCACCAGGAGCGGCACGGCTGCGCCCAGAAACGCCTCCTTATGAAGTCGTTGAAGTCGGAGGCCAGGGTCGTGCCATGGAGACGCCGCGGCGGATGTAGTCCTGCTGCAACGGCGGCTCCTCCCCGCTTCCGCCTCCTTTTCCGACACCCGGTCGGGAGCTCGCCCATTGGCCAGTTCAAACCCCCCGGTGAGCCTCTCGGGTTTCGCCATTTAGGCCCGGACCCTGGCGTCACAGAGACGCCCCGCCCGTCTTAAGCGCCGCCTACTTCCGGGCCACGCTGCCCGTCGCCATGGGGACGCGCGACGCCACCGGGCGGGCCCGCCAGCCCCCGCCCGCCTCCGCCCGCCCCGGCCGGCGTCCAGGATTCGCGCCCGGCTGTCCCCTTCCGCCTTCCGGACCCCGCCGGCGGCCCTCCGCGAGTCCCCGAACCCGGCGGGGCGACAGAACTCTAACCTCCATTTGATACGTTTTAGGAAACGGCACCGAACAAGTTAGTGGCCTGAGCGGCGCCCCGCCCCCCGGGACTCCAGCCCGGTGTCTCCTCCGCCGCCGTCCCGGCCCCTGCACCCCCCACCCGCCCCCGCCCACGTCGCCGGTGCCTGGGCGCGGACGTGGGGAAGCGTCCGAGCCCCCCGCGCTCCTCACGGGGCCCTGTACACTGAGTTGCGTGTACAGACCTGGGATGAGGTTTTCGCTGAGCCGCCATCTTCCCAACTATGCTTCACTGTCAGCCAATCCTGAGGGGCTGGCACGTGGCTCCCGGTTCCGCCCTGGGTTCGGAGAGACTTGTAACATCCTCAGGGCCCGCCTGGCTCCCGGCTCCTCGACGTCGCTCATTTCCCAGGCCTTCCCTGGCCCCTCTGCCCGGCACCTTCAGAGCCACATAACTTGTCCACCCGGAATTTTTAAGTCCCAGCTCCGTCCTGCTTTTCTGCCTGGCTCTCTCAGTCACTTTCCAGCGTCAGGGAGGGCGTTCCGGGCCCTCTGACCGGTTCATTTGCTCCCCGGTGAATGAATGGTGGGCCCCCAATCCCTGTAACCCGACCAAACCCCCAAACCACCGTCCAGCAATGCTTCTATTTGTCCCCAAACCCTTCCCCTGCCCCGCGGTGGCTTTTCCAAACCTTTGCCTCTTCCCCCTCCCTTCCTCCGATGCTTCTTGTTCATAGAGAAAAAGCAGGCCATCAGGTGGGTACCCTCCCCCTTCTCCCCTCTTCCCCCATCCTTGTCTTCCCCACTCACTCTGCAGTCCCCCCTCTTCAGAGGAAGAGAGGTCCTTCTTTCTGCCCAAGATAAACCTCCTGCTTTCAGGCCTAGGCCAAACACCTTTGTAAAATGGCTCTCGCCCTCCCCGAGATAGACTTGTTTGTCAAGGCTCCCAGCTTCGTTGAAGCAATAAGTCCCTACTATGTGCTAAACCCAGTGCCAGGGACCCTAGGCCAACCCATCCCACCAGGAAGGAGGAGGAGACGGGAAAGACCAGGAACAAGGAGGTGTTGGGATGGGGGTGCTGAAGAGAGGGCACAGGGACCCCTGATGTGGGATGGGGAAGAAAAGAGGAATTTTAAATTATCTTTTTTTTTTTAATATATTGATTTTTTACAGAGAGGAAAGGAGAGGTATAGAGAGTTAGAAACATCGATGAGAGAGAGACATTGATCAGCCGCCTCCTGCACGCCCCCTACTGGGGATGTGCCCAAAACCAGGATACATGCCCCTGACCATAATTGAACCCGGGACCTTTCAGTCAGCAGGCGGACGCTCTATCCACTGAGCCAAACCGGTCTCGGCGAAAAGAGAAATTTTAAAAGTACAGCTGTCGTCTGAGTACCTGGCCCCGTGGTGGTGTTTGGGAATTGTAAGTACTGGTCGTCTGAGTACCTGGCCCCCGTGGTGGTGTTTGGGAATTGTAAGTACTGGTCGTCTGAGTACCTGGCCCCCATGGTGGTGTTTGGGAATTGTAAGTACTGGAGTTATTCTGCTATTCCTGTGGCTTGCTAGACCGTGTGTTCTGAATGCAAACCGCTCCCAGCCTGGCCAGCAATGGCTCTTTCTTTCTTTTCTTTAAAATATTTTTATTGCTTTCCGAGAGAGGAAGGGTGAGGGGGAGAGAGAGAGAGAGAAACAACAGTGATGATGCAATTGCACACCCCCTACTGGGGATTGAGCCCACAACCCAGGCAGGTGCCTGACCAGGAATCGAACTGTTACCTCCTGATTCATGGGTCGATGCTCAACCACTGAGCCATCCGGCCAGGCAATAATCATGACATGTTGTTGGAAAACAGGTTGCAGAATGGGGTGTTTAGGAAGCCTCGGTAGGAGCTTGGGGACAGGGGGACGTGCACATATAAATTCATGGAGAAAAAGACTCCAAATTTTGGTAGCGGATACAAGCGTATTTCTTACGTTATATATTACATGTTGGTGCTTAAAAATGTTTCTGCTGTAAACCGTACATTCAAGAGAGGCTATGTCACGTGTTTTAGTTGGCTAGGACTGCCCTAACCAAGGACTGGGCCACAAACCGAGTGACTGAACCACAGAAATGTGCTGTCTTCCAGGTCTGGAAGCTAAAAGCCTGAGGTCAAGGTGCCACAGGCCGATGCTCCCTCTGTAGGCGCTGGGAAGGATCTCTCCCCGGCCCCTCTCCTGGCTTCTCGTAGCTTCCTGGTGGCAGAACTTTCAGTTTACACATTGTATTGTCCCGGTGTGCATGTCTGAGTGCAAATCTCCTTTTTAACTTATTGATTTTGTATAAGAAACACCGATTTATTGTTCCACTTATCTATACAATCATGAGTTGATTCTTGTATGTGCCCTCACTGGAGATGGCAACCATGACCTTAGTGTATCTGGACAATGCTCTAACCAATGAGCAACCCAGCCCAGGGCCAAATTTCCCCTTTTTACCAGGACAGCAGTTATACTGGATTTGGGACCCATGTTATCCCAATATGACCTCATCTTATCTACGTTCGTGTACAATGGCCTTGTTTCCAAATAAGGTCACCTGAGGTTCTGGGAATTAGAACTTCACCATTTTATCTGCGGGGGACACAGTTCAGCCCAGAGCACCGTGCAGCTATTCAGTTTCCCGGTGTGTAATCAAACAGCCTGGCCAGTGTTGTTCCGTGGTTGAGCATTGACCCTGCACCAGGAGGTGGCTGGTTCGATTCCCAATCAGGGCACATGCTGGGGGTTTCTGACTTCATCCCCAGGAGGGGGCATGCAGGGGGAGAAATAATATAGAGATTAACATTTTTAAAACCAAAAGCCACGATCTCAAAATGCTAACACTGGCAATTTTCTTTTTCTCATTCTATTTTTATTTATTCTCAAAATAAGTAAAAATAAATATTTTCTATTGCTTTCAGAGAGGAAGAGAGAGAGAACATCAATGATGAGAATCACTGACCAGCTGCCTCCTGCACGTCCCCCACTGGAGACCGAGTCCCCAGGCTGGGCCTGTGCCCTGACCTCCTGCTTCCTAGGTCGGTGCTCAGCCACTGAGCCACACCAGCCGGGCCTCATCCTGTTTCTGTAAATTTCACCAATGAATGAGAAGGAAAGGGGAGCTGCACCTCCAGCTCAGGGCCCAGCCCCTGTGCCGCTCACAGCCCCCGTGAGCCTCTCCATTCGCCCAAGAGGCTGATTACCAGCTCTTTCCACCAGGAACCCCTCCTCCAGGGACCTGATGCAACTCCCACAGCCCTGCCAGGGTGGCCTGGCTTTTTCTCACGGGTCCAGAGACCTCAGGTCCCGGGTGCAGCTGGAAGGGGACATTCCCGTGGGCCCCACTGAAGTTGGCCACTCCCTGGCCCTGCCCGTGAGGTTGGCAGGATGCTGGGCTCAGCGGATCCAAAGATCCAAACCAGGGTTTCTCAGCGGGGCACCGCCAGCAGCAGCAAACAGAGGAACTTGTTAGAAATGCAAATTACTGGGCACCGCCTGCCCCCTACCGAATCAGACTCTGGGGGTGGGGCTCAGCAATCTGTGTTTTAATAAGTTCTCCAGCCAAAACCGGTTTGACTCAGTGGATAGAGCATCAGACTGAAGGGTCCCAGGTTCGATTCCGGTCAAGGGCACGTACCTTGGTTGCGGGCACGTCCCCAGTAGGGGTCGTGCAGGAGGCGGCTGATTGATGTCTCTCTCTCATCGATGTTTCTAACTCTATCCCTCTCCCTTCCTCTCTGTAAAAAATCATTAAAATATATTTTAAAAAATAAATAAGCTCTCCAGTTTGGGAACCACTTCCCCTACGGTCCGGAGGCATCCTAGAGGGCACACCTTGTGCCCCTTCATTTTGCAGAGAGGACAGGGCCCGGCTCGAGTGGCACTGGCGGAAGTGGCATTATGGTGGCACTGCAAGTTAGGCCATTGGAGTCCAGAGCCCCCACTCTTTGTTCTGACCTGGGCAGACCTCCCAGTCCATCCTGACTCCCTCTGTCGCTGTCTGGAAGGTCACTGTGATGCCACCCATGCAGCACTCCCTCTGTGCCAGGCACAGTGCCACTTGCATTAGCTCAGGAATCCTCATGCTACCCAGTAAGGCTGGCATGGGGGCTAACCCCATTTGACAGAGCAGAAAACTGAGGCTAGACAAGGTCAGGACACTTGCCCAAGGTCACAGAGATAGAAAGGGCTGAGACAGAACACAAGCCAGCTCTCCCTGTCCCCAGGGCCCAGGTGGTGGCTAGCAAGACCACATCAAGGCCCTGTTGGTGTGGCTCAGTGGTTGAGCTTGACCCAGGACCAAGAGGTTCCCAGTTCAATTCCTGGTCAGGCCACATGGCTGGGTTGTGGGCTTGATACCCTGTGGGGGTGTGCAGAAGCCAGCAGATCCATAATTCTCTCTCGTTGTTGATCTCTCTCTCTGAAATCAATAATAATAATAATAATGACAACATCAAGGTTTGCAGACTACCACCGTCCAGGGAGGGCTCCTCTCCAGTGTCTCCAATTTGCCTGAGAAACCAGATGGGAGACAGAAAGCTCCCTGAACAGCCAAAACCGGTTTGGCTCAGTGGATAGAGCGTCGGCCTGCAGACTGAAGGGTCCCAGGTTCAATTCCGGTCAAGGGCATGTAGGTGCAGGAGGCAGCTGATTGATGTTTCTCTCTCATTGATGTTTCTGGCTCTCAATCCTTCTCCCTTCCTCTCTGTGAAAAATCAATAAAATATATATATAAAAAGCTTTCTGAATAGTCCGGCTGGCATGGCTCGGTGGTTGAGCGTGACCTCTGAACCAGGAGATCAGGGTTCTAGTACCAGAGGCAGCCGTTGGATGATCCTCTCTCATCATTGATGTTCCTAACTCCTCCCTTCCTCTCTGAAATCAGTAAAAAAATGTATGTACATTAAAAAAGCATGCCCCCTGAACATGCAAGACAGTTGGCAAACAGCCGATGTGCAAAAGCCACTGCCGATGAAAGCCTCTTGTCCCTTGGTTTGCACACAACTGGGGTGGGGGCAGAGCGGAGTAGCATCTGTCCCCCGGGAGGTTAGTAAACACAGTCCTTGCCCTCTGACCCCATCCCGCTGCCTCTGTCGCCCAGGCCGCCTCCAAGCAGCCGTGAGCTCCAGGCAGCAGGCCACATAGAAAACCCAAATATTTGCACAGCCTCTGAGTAGTTTGGGGTGTTTGGAGTCTCAATGAAAGTTTCATAACATGTGCTTCATGATGCATATTCAGACTAGAAGCGATCGTATAGGTATTAGGAAAGATGTTAAAGCTCAGTTTTGTGTAAAACATCCACTTAAGCTCTAACTGGTTCAGTGGATAGAGAGCATCTGCCTGTGGACCAAAAGGTCCCCGGTTCGATTCCAGTCAAGAGCACAAACCTAGTACCTCTGTTGCAGGCTCCTCCCCAGCCCAGGCCCTAGTCAGGGCGCGTGCAGGAGGCAACCAATCGATGTGTTTCTCTCGCATCTCTGTTTCTCTGTCTTTCCCTCTCTCTTCCACTCTCTCTGAAAACCAATGGGAAAATATCCTCAGTGAGGATTAAATAAATAAAACATGATGCTGGATAAAAAGGAAGCCAGCACCAAAAGCCACCTCCTGTGTGATTCCATCCACACGGCAGTTTGGCAAAGGCAAAGCCATAGGGACGGAAAGCAGACGAGCGGTCCCCAGGGGCGGGAGTGAAGGAGAGAGCTGACGGCAGAAGGGAGCAGGGGAGTGGGGAAGCTGCAGCTCATTAGATTGCGTGTCTGCATTGTGGCGGCGGCGACCTGGCTGTTTATACTGTCTGTGACCATCAAAGACATTAATACACAGAACTGCGCTGAGGGCACATTGAGCAGGGTCCCCAAATCTGTCAGCTCCTCCGAATGACCTGCAGTGGTCTGTTCAAAACCAGTCAGGTGCCCCGGCCAGTGGGGGCCAGTGGTTTGGAATTTCATTCCAGTCAAGGGCAGGTTTGTGGGTTGCAGGTTCGATCCCTGGCACTGGTTGGGGCTAAAGTGGGAGGCAACCAATCCATCTCTCTCTCAGATGTTTCTCTGTGTCTTTCTCTCCCCCTTCTTCCCTCCCTCCCACTCTCACGTAAGTGGGGTGGGGAGGTGATCTTTAAAAACAAAAAGTAACTAGTCAGACTTCACCCAGAAGCTACTGCATCAGAACCTGCAGGGGCCGGAGGGACAGGTTTCTGCATTTTAACGAGCTCCCAGCCAGCGGTGCTGGAGTGTGGGTTTCAGGGCTGGGACTTTGGGGTCAGGACAGGATGTCAAGGAAGCTTCTAGCTCTAGCCCAGACTTGAACCCTGAACTCCAGGCTCAGGTACCTAAGCCCTCCCTGGCATCTGTACCTGATTTGTCACATCTAACCTTGACCTCCTGTCCTGCCCCCAAATTTTTCCTCCTCCTCTACTTCCCCTGCCCCCGTCATCTTCTCCATTTCAGTCCATGGCACTTCCATTCTTCGGGTAATTCTGCCAACAACGTGGCATCACCCTCACCTCCTCTTTCTCCCTCTCTTTTTTGATGTTTAGTTTTAATGTCATCATCATCAACTCTTCATCCGGCAGGACACGGAAGGGGACAAAGACAACATGGAATCCCAGCAACTGCAGGGAGAGCACAAACATGGCAGGTGTCTCGAGCAGTGGGCGTGGGTGCACTCCTGAGCTGTGGGAGGGATGGCCCAGTGGTTAAGGTAAAGCCCGAGGCAATGTTGGCACTGTCCACAGCCAGCAGGGAGGGCCTGCTTGCTACTGGTCCTGTTGTCCCGGTACCCAGCGTCAGCTGGTCCTGTCGTCCCTGGACCCAGGGCGTCAGCTGGTCCTGTGGTTCCCGGACCCAGGGCATCGGCTGGTCTTGTGGTTCCCGGACCCAGGGCATCAGCTGGTCCTGTTGTCCCCGGACCCAGGGCGTCAGCTGGTCCTGTGGTTCCCGGGACCCAGGTGCTCATGGCTCCACAGTCCTCCGAAGGCCACGCGCTTGCCATGCACACACTCAGGCTGGGCAGCGCCGGTGAGAAACTGGAACCGTTTGCGTTGGCCCGGCTTTTGCCAGGGAGAAGGTGCCAGGACGCCTGCTCTCGAGGGTGAACTTGCATCATTTCTCCCGGACGACTTGCCGCCTGTGCCATTTTGTTGCGTGAAGTCACCACCCTGGCACACGGATCCCGGAAAAATCCTGGGAAAGCAGGACCCTGCGCAGCCAAATTGCTTCTCCCCAGTGCGCAGAGCAGGGCGTTCTCTGCTTCTCTGGAACGTGGTCTGCCAGGAGCTTGAAGGCGGTGGTGCCCAAGGGCTCGCTGGCATCTTTAAAGAACGCTGAGGGTTGGCCTGGGCGAGGGCGGCTCCTGGGGCAGTGTCTGCAGCGTCTTCTCTGGAAATTCTGTGGGCTTCACCTTTCCACCACCTCCCCACCCCCATCCTGGCCAGTGTGGTGTGAGGCATTACCTGACTGGGCTCCTAACCGGTGTCCCTCTTTCTGCCCTACAGTTCCCTCTCAGTACAGTAGCCAGGGTGACGGTGTTACAATCTAAGTCACGTGACGTCTCTGAAACCCTCCGGGGCTCCTGATCTCAGAGTAAAAGCTAAAGTGACCTCCAAGGTCCTCTCTGCTCTGGCCCTGACCTTGGAACCCATCATCTCCAGACCTTGGCTCCTCCTTGCTCCCTCCGCTCCAGACCACACTGGCCGCCTTGCTGCCTCTGGAACCTGCCAGCCCTGCCCCTCCTGCCTCAGGGCCTTTGCACATGCTGCTCCCCTGGCCTGGAATGGTCTTCCTTCAGACTTCCCCATCATGGTAACTTCTCAGATCATACTTGACATCTCCTCCCTCTTTTGTCTATAGACCTTAACCCTCTCCTATTTACTTGTTTTGTCTGCTTCCCTCCCTAGAATATCAGTTCCCAGCCTTATGGGGCTGACATCTGTCTGTTTTATTTACTGCTGGATCTCTACTGTCTGCACCTGGCTCGTCGGGGGTGCTCAATAAATGTTTATTTTTAAAGAATGAAGGGAGCCTGGCTGGTGTGGCTCAGGAGGTGATGGTTCGATTCCCAGGTCAAGGCATATGCCTGGGTTGTGGGCTTGATCCCTAGTGTGGGCTATGCAGGAGGCAGCCAATCAATGGTTCTCTCTCATCAATGATGTTTCTCTCTCTCTCCCTCTCCTTTCCTCTCTGAAATCAATAAAAATATTTTAAAAAAAATAAAAAAGGCTGAGACCGGTTTGGCTTAGTGGATAGAGCATCAGCCTGCGGACTGAAAGGTCCCGGGTTCGATTCCAGTCGGGGGCATGTATCTCGCTTGTGGGCACATCTCCAGTGTGGGGTGTGCAGGAGGCGGCTGATCGATGTCTCTCTCTCATCGATGTTTCTGACTTTCCCTCTCCCTTCCTCTCTGTGAAAAATCAATAAAATATATTTTAAAAAATAATAAAATAAAAAAGAAGGGCACACCCGAAGCCTGGAGAGAAGTGACCAGCTCAAGGTCACAGCCATCCAGAGTCAATGGCTTTCACTCTTAGAACAAACAATCTTAAATGCCACCGCGCTGAAGAAAGAAACGTAAGGCTGCCTGTGCCAGGGCCCTGAGCTGGCGGAGGCCGAGGCAGCCGCCTCCCCACCCCCTCCAGCGGCCCAGACGCCTGACTCTGAGGGTGCGGGGTGGGCAGGTGGGAGGCGGCCTGCAGTTCCCAAGCAGAAGAGCAGGACACAGCCGCTGCTGCTCACCCGCAGCACAGGTTTCAAATGCTCAGGCTCCCCTCCCCACCAGCAGAGGGCGCCCTGGCCCACGAGGTCCCGCTTGGCCACCGAGCACCCTCTGGCGGCCACACTGGTTTAGGCCAGAGGGGAGCCCCATCTTCCCAGCCACTTCCACATGAGGGTCCCCGCTACACAGTGAAGATCCAAAGGCAGGAGGCCTCAACCGCCCTGGTCTGGCCTAGGCCCACCTTGACCTGCAAGGTGAGGCCTGTGATGCCCTTGACAGTCCCAACGGGTGAGCGCTCACTGGGCTGGGCTGCCTCTCTCACCCCCCCTTTACCAGCCGGTAGACACAGACGCCAGGTGGGCCTGACTCCGCCTCCAGGCTGTGTGCCCCTCTGGGTCCCTCCAATTGCTCACCCATAGGTTTCAGACCTCCTGACAGGCAAAGAGGCTCAGCCACGAGTTAAAAATGTCAAGTGCAAACACAGCTGAGGTTTATTGAGGGCCTACTGGTGGCTGGGTCCTCCTCCCACCACCTCGCCCTGCCCACTGGGCAGGGACCCGGGCTTGGAGCTGGGGGCGGGGCAGCTGAGGTGGAGGTAGAAGGTGTGGCGGGCCCCCAGCAGCTGGGTTCCTGGGTCTGCCCAGCTTGAGCCTCCCTACGTGCCTCCACCCCGGCCGTGAGGTAGGCAGGCAGGGAAGAGGGCCTGCGAACACTGCCCTTCTGTGCTGTGACCTCAATGTAAGGTGGGGCCAGAGGGCAGCGTGGCCATGCCTCAGGTGGCTGCTGGTTTCCACCGGGTCTGTGATTCCTGGTGGCGGCTCCTGCCAGCGGCTCCCTGGACAGCACTGGCCTCTCCTGGGAGAGACAGAACTGGCGTCAGACAGCGAGAGGCAGACAGAAACAGACAACAGATGTAGTCAGAGACACAGACAGTCAGAGGGGACAGCGAGAGGCAGACAGAAACAGACACAGATATAGTCAGAGGCACAGACAGTCAGAGGGGGCAGCGAGAGGCAGGCAGAAACAGACACAGAGATAGTCAGAGGCACAGACAGAGGGGGCAGCCAGAGGCAGACAAACAGATACAGAGATAGTCAGAAACACAGTCAGACAGGGGGCAGTGAGAGGCAGACAGAAACAGACACAGAGATAGAGACACAGACAGTCAGAGGGGACAGCGAGAGGCAGACAGAAACAGACACAGAGATAGTCAGAGACACAGACAGTCAGAGGGGGCAGCGAGAGGCAGACAGACAGACAGAGATAGTCAGACATAGTCAGAGGGAGCAGCGAGAGGCACACAGACACAGATATAGTCAGAGACACAGACAGTCAGGAGGACAGCGAGAGGCAGACACAGACACAGAGATAGTCAGAGACACAGACAGTCAGAGGGGGCAGCCAGAGGCCGACAAACAGACACAGATATAGTCAGAGACACAGACAGAGGGGGCAGCAAGAGGCAGACAAACAGACACAGAGATAGAGACACAGACAGAGGGAGGAGCGAGAGGCAGACAAACAGACACAGATATAGTCAGAGAGACAGACAGACAGGGAGCAGTGAGAGGCAGACAGAAACAGACACAGAGATAGTCAGAGACACAGACAGACAGGGAGCAGCGAGAGGCAGATAGAAACACACAGAGAGATAGTCAGAGACACAGACAGTCAGAGGGGGCAGCGAGAGGCACCAGATAGTCAGAGGCAGACACAGAGAGAGAGAGCTAGAGGTGGACGGAGCAATGCAGACATGCAGACAGCCCAAGACACACATTGAGAGAGAGAGAGAGAGGAGAGAGAGGACACAGGCTAAGAAGCACATACCCAGACGCAGAGTTGGCCATGGAAGGGGAGAGGACCCTCCAGGCTAGAGCTCGTCCCTGGGGTGGGCACGGAGGCTGTGCCCACTGCTGCCAGCCAGGTCGGGGCGGGGGCCACGAAGGGTCTTGTGAGAGCCGCTCCAGCTGATGAGGCGGCCACTGTCGTCGTTCCAGAGTGAGGAGGTCTCCGTGTCGCTGAGCCACTCGGCATCCCCCGCGTAGTGAGTGGGCTCCGCCAGCAGGGGGCGGGCGGAGAAGGCCTGCAGGTCCCGGGGCCAGAAGTGGGCCTTGTACTGCTCGCTGGGGGTGAAGATGGCATCGCGGGGGGCTGAGGGTTAGAGCCCTGCCTGCAGGCCTCATGCACCACACACCCGCCCCATCTAGGCCTCATCCCAAACATGAGGCCTGGCTTCCCCTCGCACCATTTTCCAGATGGGGAAACTGAGGCCCAGAATGGGGACGTCGCTTCACTGAAAGCCACTGGCCACCAGAGCCCACCCCTCGGCTAGTCTGCCTCCGGCTACTCCTCCCTGGCGCCTCCGCCTTGCCAGCCTCAGTCTCCCCACCTGCCCAGCGGGGGGGTGTACAGCCTGCTGGGGTGCGCCTGCCCTGCCCCCGGCTGAGACTCACTTGGGGTGCCGGTCAAACATGATGGGCAAGAACTCGTCCACGGGCAGCATCCGGCGCAGCGGCTGGGAGGCCAGCAGCTTGCGGGCGCCGGCCAAGCTCAGGGCGTACGCCAGCGTCCAGTAGGAGTAGCCGGCCACCACCAGCCGGGGCAGCCCCTCCACGGCCACCTCCTCCTCGGGGTTCACCTGCTTCCGGCCGAGGTAGCTGCAGGCGACATGAGGGTCCCAGGAGTCACTGTAGGTCCTGGTGGGTCCTAGGACCACGCCCATCCTCCAGGACCGGGTTGGGGGAAGGCAGGCCCCAGGCAGGAGGCAGACACTCCCCCACCCCCCATCCCGGGGCCAGCCCCTGTCCGTGCCTACATCAGGTCCCAGGGAAGCTTCTCGGCCTCCACCTCCTCCATCAGCCTCTCCAGACGCCCCTTGAAGTTGCTCTCAAAGCGCACGTCATCCTCGAACACCACGACCCCGCGGGCCAGGCCTCTGGCCGCCACCTGTGGTGAGAGGGGGGTGCTCTTTAGATTCCGGCTGTCCCCTTCCACCTGGCCAACACTGGCCCGCTCCCTGCCTCATCTACATGCCGGCTGCTGCCTTCACCGGGTGCCCCATATCCCAGGGCCACAGGCCACTGCCCATCTGCAGGGACCCTCGGTGGCACCACACAGGATGGCCCTGGGCTGCAGCAAAGAGACAGAGACCGGGAGGTGAAGGACACCAGACCGCCGCGGCAGAGCCAGGATCTGAGCCTGCACCTGCTGGACGGCAGGGCCCAGGGCTCGCTGGGGCCTCCTGAGCGTTCTCTCCTAAAGGAGGCCGGGCTGGCAGGGTTCGGGGAGACCCTGGCCCCCCAACATGGCTAAGAAAAAGCCATTTCCGGAACTTCTGGGCATGTGCAAAGAACATGAATCAGCTCGGCCAATGACGAAATGTACATCATGGGTCGATCTGTCAGAGACCATGGGAAACAGTGAAAGAGAAACTCACACACATACATTATGGCTCCAGCGAAGAATAAAAACAAGGAGTGAGTCTGCATGGCCTCCAAGAGGGGGTGCCCCTTGGGCCAGTGTCCCCACAGTGGCCTCTCAGAGTCACTCACACCCCTGGCCCTGGATGGAGGCCCTTCTTCCCAGCCCTGCACATAACCTGCTCCTTCCTGCCTCTAGGCCTTTGCTCCACTGTATGTTTTTTGCTCCTACTGTGTGGTTTTTTTGCTCCTACTATGTGTGTTTTTGCTCCTGCTGTGTGTGTTTTTGCTCCTACTGTGTGTTTTTTTGCTCCTACTGTGTGTGTTTTTGCTCCTGCTGTGTGTTTTTGCTCCTACTGTGTGTTTTTTGCTCCTATTGTGTGTTTTTTTGCTCATACTGTGTGTGTTTTTGCTCCTACTGTGTGTTTTTTTTTGCTAAGGAGGCTCTTCTCTTCGCCTGTCAATGGCGAGGTGCATGCGAGCCCCATACTGAGCCAGAAGCCCAGGCCAGTCCACACACTAGGGCAGCCTGTGTGCCTCCTTCAGAGGCTGGGGATTTTCCCTTGATTTCAGTGCCCCCTCTGGTCCCTGAGCCCCAGGAGGGCCAGGGCTGCATGTTCTCTGTATTCTCAGAGAGGACAGCTCCGAGCACACAGTAGGTGCTCATCAGAGACTGCAGAATGACTACGGGGTAAGGTTGGACACAGGTTTAAAGCTGCTGCGCGTCTTTGCTAATGTCATCATCACCCCCTCCCCTCCCAGGCTGGGCAGAGAGCAGTAGTGGGGGCCCCTGCACTCCCTGAGGCGGCCGGGCGGGTCCTCACCTCCTCCCAGATGGAGTAGTGGCTCAGGAAGCAGCCCACCTCCCCCTTGGTCAGCGTGCGGCCGGAGTAGGGGTCCTGGTAGCCAGGGAGCAGGTCCACGCCGAGGCTCCTCAGGACACTGCTGTTGAGTGTCCTGGGGAAGACGGGGGTCACGGGGTGAGGGGTGCCCACCAGGGACGCGTCCCGGGGGCCTGGTGCATGCTGGGTCAGTCACCCTGGAGTCTGGCTTCAAGAAGCTTCCAGCCTTGTTCATGCTTCATGCGGCCTGAAGCCATCTTGATTGGCTGGCACACTGTAGCCACCTGGGGCCAAGGTGACCCACGGGGGAGGTTGTGCACCCCAGGGTGAATGAGGGGGAACAAGCAGACCTGAGCACAGGAAGGACATCCTGTGATCAGAAGGGCTGGGGCACACACACACAAACAGCAGCGGGCATGTGGCTGAGTAACCCCGAGTTCCCTGGGCAGTGGACGGGCCTGCTCGCACCCCCATGTCCAGGTCCAGCGTGGAGGAGAGCAGCGCTGGGAATAACGGTGAAGACGTCTGAGCTGTGGAACACTTACTGACTGTGCCGGCCCCCAGCCCTGGCAAGCCCCTGTGAGAGAGGCCCCATGCTCCCCACTGACACCGCAGGCTGAGAGAAGGGGGGATTGGGCCAAGTCACACAGCTGCTAAGTGGACCTAAGCCCGGGAGCTCCTGGGCCCTAACCACTGAGCTCTCCTCCCTCCTGGTTCTATTTGCCCAGGGACCCCCTGAGACAAAGTTCCTCCGGCTGTTTGAACCCCTGGAACAGGAAGCTTACTCAACCCGTTCATCTGCTTTTCCCTCCCCGGGGAGCGCCAGCGCCCCACACTGCCCCCCAGCTGCCCAGACCCTACCAGGGAGCCTCACCGGCCCACACTGCCCCCCATACTGCCCCCCAGCTGCCCAGGCCCCACCCCGGGGAGCCTCACCGGCCGTCCACAGCGTCCACCACCCGCGCAGAGATCTCCATTTCCCACAGCGAGCTCAGCATGCGCTCCCGCCTGTCGGGCCTGCGGGCCAGGCTGATGACAAAGACCTGGAGGAGGCAGGGGAGGGGAGCGGGGAGTGGGGTGTGGGGGCAGGGCAGGGGGAGGGGAAGCCCACCCATCCACACCCACCCACACCCAGGGAATGGGGAGTGGGGTCAGGGCAGGGGGAGGACCTACCCAGGGAATGGGGTGTAAGGAGTGAGGGCAGGGCAGGGGGAGGGTGGGAGGGCGGGAGGGGGCCCACCCACCTCTGACCCCAGGCCGGCAGGCTGAGGGGACTTACCTCATCAAATCCCATCTTGGTGGGACGCTTTGGGGGCCGGGACACATGAGCCGAGGCCCACATAGGGGGCCCATCCACTGCAGAGGGAAGCACCCAATCATGAGCGCCTTTGGCAGTGACCTAGAATCCTAGCACCCCTCCCCTCCCCCTACCTCATTTCTGCCCCTTGGGCAGAACCCCCAGCAGGAAGGGCCCTCAGAGATCCGAATCCACCTGCCTCCACTGTACAGATGGGAAGACTGAGGCCAGGGGAGAAGGGGACTTGCCCAGAGTCCGGGTATGAGTTAGGGGTGAGACTGGGACCCTGAGCCTAGGAGAAGGGGCTCAGGGAAGCAGGGAGCGGTGAAGCAGGGGGCGCCCGGCCCCCAGCCCTCACCGAGCGCTTCCAGGATGAGGTGGACGAAGTTGACCCTCTCGTCCTCCAGCTGCTGGTGGGACTTCACGGGCACGTTCATGTACCCATAGCGGCGCTCGTTGCACACGTGGACCGGGACTCCTGCAGAGAGAGCGGGGTGAGAGCCTGGGCGGGGCTCCAGACCCTGGTCCTGCCAGTGCCCCCTGCCAGTCCTCCCTGGGGCTCAGGGTCCCCACCGGGAGGTTTCTGCCGAGATGGTTTAGCCATTTAAATGGAGTTCTGGAACACCTGCTGGTTGCCAGGGCAACGGGTGAGCAGGACAGACAGAGTCTATAGCCTCAGGGGCCAGAAGCAGGCCAACTCCGTGGCTACAGCCAGCGATACAGCCATGGGGGACCACAGAGTTGAAGGGGGGGGGGTAAATGGGGAGGTGAGCCATGGCTTCCTGTCCTAACTCTGCCGCTGCCCAGATCCAGCCCCGATCCAGCCCCATCCCGCACCTTTGACCCAGATCCCGGCACTGAAACCCCCTCTTCTCTTGCCCCCCTCAAGCTGTCCTCCACTGGCCACCTTTCCACTTCTTCCAGACTTGCCACCTTTATTATAACCACCATTTGCTCTTTATCCTCTGCAGACTGGGACCCCCTCAGGGGCAGGGCGTGGTGTCCTGTGGCTCAGTGGTTGAGCATCAACCCATGAACCAGGAGGTCACGGTTCGATTCCTGGTCAGAGCACGTGCCTGGGTTGCAGGCTCCATCCCCAGGGTGGGGCGGGCAGGAGACACCCGATCAATGGTGCTCTCTCATCACTGATGTTTCTAATCCTTTCTCCCTCTCGCTTCCTCTCTGAAGTCAATAAAAACATATAAAAACAGCCGAAACCGGTTTGGCTCAATGGATAGAGCGTTGGCCTGTGGACTGAAGGGTCCCAGGTTCAATTCCGGTCGGGGCATGTACGTTGGTTGCAGGCACATCCCCAGTAGGGGGCGTGCAGGAGGTGGCTGATTGATGTCTCTCCCTCATCAATGTTTCCAACTCTCTATCCCTCTCCCTCTCTGAAGGAAATCAATAAACAATGTATTTAAAAATATATATATATAAAAACAAATAAACAAACAAAGCCACTGTTCACTAAACTCCTTCAAACTGCTGGCCAATGAACCATGGCTCATAATCATAGTTGTGTTAGCAATGAAGAAAGGTATTTGCTTCTTCTCACTTTTTCTCCATACCTCTGTCTCTCACTTTTTATTTAGTTATTTATTTAAATATATTTTATTGATTTTTTACAGAGAGGAAGGGAGAGGAACAGAGAGTCAGAAACATCGATGAGAGAGAGACATCGATCAGCCGCCTCCTGCACGCCCCACACTGGAGATGTGCCCGCAACCAAGGTACATGCCCCCGACCAGAATCAAACCTGGGACCTTTCAGTCCACAGGCCGACACTCTATCCCCTGAGCCAAACCGGTTTTGGCTGTCTGTCTCACTCTTTACATGTGACTTTTTCCCTTTCTGCGTGTCTGCACCACCTCCCGCACACAAAACCCATGATGACGCTCCCCTCTGAACTGCAGAGCGGGAAGGGCATGCAAAGCAGAGGGAACAGCCTGGGCGAAGACCGAGAGGCTCCGAGACAGGGTCAGGGAGAGCTGTCCTCACCAGCCGCCTGGCAGGAGTAGGCGAAGACGATGATGTCGTCAAAGGGCCAGGTGTAGTTGGGGTGAGGGGGGTAGAAGGCCAGCTGGGCTGCCCCCTCCGCCCGCAGGGCTACCAGGAAGGTGGAGTGGACCATGGGGACCCGGAAGCAGCCCCGGCGCTGGCGGTTCTTGGTGGGGAAGTACTCAGCCGTGCGGCGGTAGTAGCCCTGGGGAAGGGGGTGCTCCGGGCAGTGAGAGGGCCCCTCCATCCCAAGAACACTGCTCCCCGCCCAGGCGCACAGGCCTCCAGGCCCTCTCGTCTCGGGGTCCCTCCGCCCAGAGCCGCCAGCTTCCTGGGGTCCCACGGCCAGCCTCACCTGCGGAGTAATCCCGCACCAGAAATTGGAGTAGTAGGTCTGCGAGTCCAGCATGGGGGCCACCACGGGCAGCCCCTGCTCCACCAGAAGCCGCAGGGTCTGGTTGTTGGTCAGAATGTTGTCGGTGTCTGCAAACTGGGAGGAGGGGGTGTCACCGACCCCAGCCTGCAGCCCCCAGAGATTCACAGAACCGGAGCCCCGCAGACAGCCAGACCCCCAGAAGTGGCTCTCAGAACCCCGTGGGGTTCCCTTAGAGAGGCCTAACCTACCAACGAGCAGATCTTTTTCCGGTCCAGAGATAAGAACTGAGTTGCAAAACCGGTTTGGTTCAGTGGCTAGAGTGTCGGCCTGAGGACTGAAAAACCCCAGGTTTGATTCCAGTCAAGGGCATGTATCTTGGTTGTGGGCACAACTCCAGTGGGGGTCGTGCAGAAGGCAGCTGATCAATGTCTCTCTCTATTCAATAAAATATATTAAATAAAAAACAAAACAAAGAACTGAGTTGCTTGCCCAGCCAGTGTGTCTCAGTGGTTAAGTGTCCCTCCATGAACCAAGAGGTCACAGTTTGAGTCCAGGTCAGGGCACACACCTGGATTGCCCACTAGATCCCCAGTAGGGGGCGTGCAGGAGGCAGCCGATTGGTGATTCTCATTGATGTTTCTGTCTGAAAATAATACAAACATAAACTTAAAAAAAAAGAACTGAGATGCTGATCTAAGAGCTTTCTCAGAGGTCTGACTTGGGGAGTAGATCTGACTTCGGGGAGCTAGACTCAGTGAATACCCTGGAATCGGTCTCAGGCATCCAGGCTCAATATCTAGTCTGAGGTCAGGCCTAGGGATCCCCGCTCAGTGTCTGATTTCTGGCCCAGGGTGCCAGCCGACAGGAGGTGGTCGCACCAGACCTTCTGCCAGAGCTAGAGCCCAGTGGCAGGCCAGGCTTTCTTACCAGGATATAGTCTGCCCCTGAGTCCCTGGCGAAGGTCAGGGCTTCCTGCTTCAGCTCCATCAGGAACTGGTGCCTTTCTTTGGTCCAGTGCTTGGGACCCTCTTCGTCTGGGTAGGGCCTGAGGGGCAGAGGGGTGAGATGTCCCTGGTCGGCGTCTCCTCCTGCAAGGCCGTGGCCGGAGCCCTCGCCGGAGCCCTGGCCGGGAGTCTGTGGCTTGGGCAGCAGCTATTGCCTATCCGAGTCCCCCCCACGCCCCAGTTCACCACCTGGACTCCCCCTCGGGCCTCCAGACCACGGCTGCGTAGTCCTTGCCCACGGCGGCCAGCCACTCCTGTAGCATCTCTGTGGTGTTGTCCACGTTGTGGTCCGTGGCACACCTGGGGGCACAGGAGGAAGAAGGGTGAGGGGGTGCAGCCACCGAAGAACCAAACCCCGAGGCAGTCTTGACCCCCACAGCAGCAGCAACACCTGGGAGGCAGACTTCTCCTCGCAGAGAGATGGTAGGTATGCTAAGAGGAGGGGCTGAAAGCAGGCGGCCAGGTGCCCATCACAGGTCTGTGACCCACGGTGGGCGTGACGGTGTGACGGTGTGACGGAAGGCAGGTCCTGCCCCTCGCTGGGCTCCACCGTCTTCCTCTCTAACATCCGAGGACCCCGCGGGCCGAGCAAAGCTGGAAAGAGCCTCGGCTTTGAAGAACACCCGCCACACACCTGGTTACCTTCCTTGACACGTAGTTAGTCTTCATTTCTGGGGAATTGGCTTAAAGGGCCAGTGTCAGGACTGGACAGAAGGGCTGGTGCCTCTCTCTGCTGGAAAGCTGTAAGGAGGCTCACCCCACACTGAGCGTCTGAGAAGAGCGGACGGGCCAGGCTGGGCTGACACCGAACATGTTTCTCCTCTCCTGGGGAAGGGGCTCCCATGGCTGAGTCGGGGTAGGGGGCTCAGCGAAAAGCCGTCTTAGGTGACACTGTCCCTTTAAGCCAATTCCCCAGAAATGAAGACTAACTACGTGTCAAGTCCCTGTAGGGGTGGGACCTAGGAGCTCCCACACTGTGGCAATTGTGGGCGGCCTCCCCAGGCCACGGCTCCACCCCCGCCCAAGTGCGGTGTGTTGTGAGGGGTAGTTTGCCATTTCTCTCCTTTTATCCCCAACCTCAGCTGGGGGCTCCTCCCTGTTCTGCAGCCACAGACGGCGGCCTCTGAATCCAGGGCCTTGTGGGGACACCTGGGCGTGGGATAGCCGAGGGGACACTGCCATCAGCTGGCAGGACCAGCCCTCTACAGTCTGGAACCAGCAGGAGGGGGAGAAGGTCTGACTCCCCTGCAGAGCGGTCTGGAACCCAGGGCTGACTGCACCCCCACTGCTACCCAGGAACCCCCAGTCCTGCTGATGGCTGCCACCTCAGGCCCCAGGGGCTGTCTGCTATTCCTGTCCGCTCCCTCCGAGTCCAACAACCACAGGTCCCCCGGGGGGGTGAGTGTGGGCACCCTCAGCAAGGGGGGCCCAGCCCAACTTACACCCAGAGGCGGCGGCAAGAGGAGGCGCAGGGGCCAGAGTGGGTGTCCTAGGTCAACCTGCGACCTCGGAGGTCAGTCTGCAGGGCCAGGGGGACGGGGTCCCGCAGGGGCTGAAGCGGGCCTGTCTGCCCCGGGAGGAGCCTGCCCGGGGGGTGTCTGGCTGGGCGCAGATGGCCTCATCTGGAGCTGGGGGGTAGGGAGGAGGGAAGATGCCCAGTGGGTGCCAACGCCCGGGTGGGTCTCTCACCAGAGGGTCAGCCGGGCCCGCGGGTAGTCCAGCCGCTCCAGCGCGCCCAGGTAGTGGGGCAGCGAGTGCTCGGCATTGCGGGCCAGGATGGCGAGGACCACGGCGGGCGGCGGCTCCGCGAGGCCCGTGACCTGGAGCCGCGGCCCCAGCAGGAGCAGCAGCGGCAGCAGCGGGGCGGCCCGGGCGGCGCGCATGGCGAGCGCTGCGGCGGCGGCGGCCCCCAGGGCTCCGGGCCCCGGCGAGGGGAGAGGGCGGCGCGGCTGGGCCGGGGCGGGGCCCGGGCTCGGGGTGGGGCCGTGGCGGCCCAGACGGGAATGGGGGTAGCGTAGACCCCCCCCAAAGTGGGGTCCCACTCCCACCCCTATACGGGGATTGTCAGGGTCCCCTCCTCGGCCGGGGGCGAAGGACCGGGCGCGGGGAGCCGCCCAGACGCGCCCCGGGGCAGCCCCCTCCGGGCTGGACGCCGGGGGGGAGGTAGGGGGAGAGGGGCGGGTCAGGGGTGACGGCATCGAGCCGGCCCGGCGTCTGCGAACGCTCCTCTCCAACTCCCCGAGATGCAGCCCCGGAACCCGGCTTCGCCGAGTTCCCGACGCCCCCAACCCGGATTCCTTGGCCCAACGTCCGACCCCCGGACCTCGGCCCCCACCCGCGGGCCAGGACCACTCCTCGCGGCCCGCCCGCCCGGGCTCCGGCCCCGGCCCCGCCCCCGCCGCGCCCCGGGCGCCCTCTGGCGGGCGCAGGCGGAACGCCGCGGAGCCCCGGCAACGCGTGGGCCTGGAGCGAGCCCCGCTCCAGCGGCGCCCGGGGGTCCCCCTGACCTGGGCGCGCCGTCCCGCGGCGGTCGGAGCCTGGCGTCTCCCGCGCGTCATCGCCCTCGCCTCTGTCGCCGGCGCCGCTTCGATCCTTTGAGAGAGAAAAGTTCGCGTTCAGACTGAGAGCAGAACGGGAAGGACCACGCCGCCCTGGGAATGCAGCCTTCCTGGGGCGGAGTTGGGTCCTAGGCCCCGCTGAGATGGAAAGGGGTCTCCAGGCTCGCTCTCCCTCTTTTTTTTTTTTTTTAAGAGGAAGGGAGAGAGAGCGAGATACAGAAACCTGGATGATGAGAGTCATTGACCGGCTGCTCCTGCACGCCTACTGGGGATGGAGCCCCCAACCCGGGCATGTGCCCTTGACCGGAATTGGACCTGGGGCCCTTCAGTCCACAGGCTGAGGCTCAAACCACTGGGCAGGCTCCGGTTCTCTTACACTGGAGAGGAGGCCAGGTTGCCCTCCCATCACCACGCCACCCGCCCACCAGGAAAGCTGCTTTCCCATGGCACCTTTGGGTCTCCCTTCAGCCTCTTCCCAGGGTCCGAGAGGAGCATACTACCCTGTTTCCCCCGAAAATAAGACCTACTTCCAGTTTTGCCTCTCACTGTAATATAAGGCACACACCCCCGCCCTGGAATATAAGGCCCCCAAAGCTACCGTAAGGCATCTGACTCCTGATTTAAAGAGACCTTGCTCTGCCTGAACAGCTCCCACTGCATTGCGGCCCATCAGTGAGCTGGTTTGTGATGACTACTACTACCATACCATATACAGGTGATAAATTTCCTTTTTTTTGTTCAACAATAAATGTGTACCGTATTCTTCTTCATGGAAAAATAAGACATCCCCTGAAAATAAGACCTAGCGCATCTTTGGGAACAAAAATTAATATAAGACACTGTCTTATTTTGGGGGAAACAGGGTATGTTCACCGAGAACAAAGGGGTGGGGACTTGCCCAGTGACGGGGCAGGAATGGGGGCAGTGAACCCTGAGCCAGGTCTCCGCCTGGCTGCAAAGCCTCCCCCAGGCTGGTGGCAGCTTCCCTCCAGGTGGGGCCATGCCCAGTGGGTGGCCCTGGTTGGAAGGCAGAAGGCCTCCCCCTCCTCCTACTTTCTGGAGGAAAGGGAAGGCGTCACCTGGGAACTTTCATTCCAGTTTCCGAACCGTGCGCCTCCCGCCCCTGCATCAGCCTCTGCTCCCACCACCTGGTCCCATGGAAAGGCACTCCTTCCTCACCACAGAACCACCCCTGGGCCCCAAATGCCGGCCCCTCGCCCTTCCTGGATCACAAACTTCCCCCTCTTCTGGACCCTTCCTTCGACTCTCCAAAGGACTTTAATCGCCCCCAACTTAAAATCCAAAACACCAAGCTGCCTGCTGCCCCCCCTGCAGCCCTCTCTCTCCTTCAGAACTGCTGGGAGGGCATCTCTGCCTTGCTCCTGTCTACTTCCTCGTCCCCATTCAGAACTTGACAGAGGCCGAAACTGGTTTGCCTCAGTGGATAGAGCGTCGGTCTGCGGACTGAAAAGTCCCAGGTTCGATTCCGGTCAAGGGCATGTATGTTGATTGCAGGCACATCCCCAGTAGGGGGTGTGCAGGAGGTGGCTGATCGATGTCTCTCTCTCATTGATGTTTCTAACTCTCTATCTCTTTCCCTTCCTCTCTGTAAAAAAATCAATGAAATATATTTAAAATAAATAAATAAAATAAAATATATATATATAAAAAAAAAGAACTTGACATAGGCCAAGGCTGCTCCGGCCACTCTGCTCCGGCCAGGACCAGCATCCTCCTGGCCACTCCCCACAACGGGCGCCTCTTCCCCACCCACGAGGGCTCTCTTCAGCAGCTGAGCACACGGAGCAGCTACGAACTCCCTGTTTGTGGAAAACGGCCCCCCTAGACCCAAATTCCGTCTGTCCAAACAGAGCCTCAGCCGTTTCCCCAAACCTGCTGCCCCTCTGGCGGCCTCCCAGCTCCAGCGAATGGCACCTCCACCCACCCAGCCCCGCAAGCTGCAGTCCTGGTGTCGCTGATCACAAGCCCCCCTCTCTCGGCCCGATCCCTCACCCCATCCTGGTCAGACCACCTCCCCAGCGCCTCCTGCACGTGGCCACTGGCCTGGCTCAGGGCATATGACCATTCACCTGGCCCCTGCACCCCCCAGCTTCCTCCACCCCCCACTTTCTCCCTGGAAGCCACTCTGCACCCAAAGGCCCATTCTATAACGCCTGATGTTAACATGCTTGATGGGAAAGGGGGTGCCCATTGCCCTCGGCAAAGAGATCAAACCCCTCAAGGAGCAACGAGGCCCTGCCTGGCCTTCTGACTCCTCCAACTCCTCCGACCTCTCCCCCACCCAATTTCCTGCTCCAGCCAAACTGGACTCTGCAGTTTCCAGAACGCTCCATGCATCAGGACCGTCTCACCTCCTTTTTAGTTGTTCCTCTGCGTGAACTGGTCTTTCTGGCCACTCCTCCCGGCCCTCCACTCTCAGCTCACACTCCCCTCCTCTGGAACGTCTTCCCCAAGTCACGTCTCAGGGACAGAGCCCGACCTGGCGTCCTGTACAGCCCCATTCGTTCAGCAAGGATTTAGGGGACCACGCTAGGTTCCAGCAGAGGCATCGGGGCAGAGCAGACATTCTGCGGAGAGGAGACAGGCAGGAAGCACAGCCGATCAATTAGCAGATCCCTTCAAAGAGCGGTGATGCTCTGAACAAACAAAGCAGGTTCATAGAACAGAGAGCCGCTGTGGGTGGGAGGTGAGGCTGAGTCAAGGTGTCAGTGAAAACATTGCAGAGCATAAGGGGAGCCAGGGGTTCCGGAGGAACAGTGTTCCAGGTGTGGTCACTGTCCGGTGGTGGGAACAAACTGGAAAGTGAGCCAGGGAGTGTGGTGAGAGGAGAGGACCACCGTTTTAAAAAGCTGCAATAAGCCGAGACTGGTTTGGCTCAGTGGACAGAGCATCGGCTTGCAGACGGAAGGGTGCCGGGCTCGATTCCAGTTGGGGGCATGTACCTTGCTTGCGGGCACATCTCCACTGTGGGGTGTGCAGGAGGCGGCTGATCGACGTCTCTCTCTCATCAATGTTTCTGACTGTCTATCTCTCTCCATTCCTCTCTGTAAAAAATCAATAAAATATATTTAAATTAAAAAAAAAAGCTGCAATGAGCCGAGGCCCGTTTGGCTCAGTGGATAGAGCATCGGCCTGTGGTTTCAGGTTCAATTCCGGTCAAGGGTATGTATCTTGGTTGAGGGCACATCTCCAGTGAGGGGCGTGCAGGAGGCAGCTGATGGATGTCTCTCTCTCATCAATGTTTCTACATCTCTATCCCTCCCCTTCCTCTCTGTAAAAAATCAATAAAATACATATATTTTAAAGTGCAATGAAAAAACCTTGGCGGGGCTAGCCAAAGGAGTGAGATGATTTGTCTTTTCAAAGATTGCTCTCACCCTGGCCGGGTTGCTCAGTGGTCAAAGCGTCAATTCCTGGTCAAGAGCATGTACCTCAGTTTGCAGGCTTGATCCCCATCCTCCTTGGGGTGCATGTGGGAGGCAGGCAACCAATCCATGTGTCTCTCTCACAACAATGTTTCTCTTTCTCTCTTTCTCCCTCCTCCCTCCCCTTCACTCTCTAAAAAAATCAATGGAAAAAAATGTCCTCTGGTGAGGATTAAGGAAGAAGAAAAAAAAGATCACTCTGGCTGCAGCTCAGAGGTTAGCCAAGGGGGGCAGGGATGGAAGCGGGAGTGCCTGGCACAGGGAGAGAAGTGGGGGTGGGGTGGGGGACCGAGGCGGGAGTTGGGGGGGGGGGGGGAAGCTGAGGTGTGTAACCAGATTACATGTGGAGATGGAGCAAGGAATCAGGATGAGCCACGGGTTTGCAACTGGGCTGGACGGTGGGCTAGTTCCTGAATGGGGAGGACCCGAAAAGGTGGGAATATATAAGGTGTACCAGTTAATAAGGCGGATTTTTTTTCAACAGATGGAATTACACTTATGTTGATATATATATATATGCGATCTGATATGCTATTTTGTTGCATTGACAGCAAATTTCAAAACTTCATATGTTGAATTTGCTGAAAGTGTTAACATCATAGATATTTTTACGCTCTAAAATGTTGAATTTCACTTGTGGGAAGTTTTAATTCATTATTTTAAAGAAAAGAGCTGCTGAAAGTTATTGTATATTTTGGGAAGCTTACGGTGAACATGCTCCATCTCAAGATACTTGTGAACGCTGGTTTAAACACTTTAAAAGTAATGATTTTGATGTGAAAAACTAAGAATGTCCAGGTCAACCAAAAAAGTTTGAAGACCAACAATTACAAGCATTATTGGATGAAGATGCATGTCAAACTCAAAAACAACTTGCAGAAAGATTAAACATTGCTCAGCAAACAATTTCCAATAGTTTACAAGCAATGGGAAAGATTTTAAAGGAAGGAAAATGGGTGCCACATCAACTGGATGAAAGACAATGGAAAACTGAAAAGTCATCAGTAAAATGTTGCTTCAATAGCATGAAAGAAAGTCTTTTTTGCATCAAATTGTGACTGGCGATGAAAAGTGGATTTATTTTGAGAATCTCAAATGCACAAAATCATGGGTTGATCCAGGTCAACCATCAACATCGACTGCGAGGCCAAATCACTTTGGAAAGAAGACTATGCTCTGTGTTTGGTGGAATCAGGAAGGTGTGGTGTATTATGAGCTTCTAAAACCAGGTGAAACCGTTAATACTGATCACTGCCAACAACAAATAACTAATTTGAACCACACTTTGATTGTGAAACAACCAGAATGTGCCAGAAGACACGGCAAAAGTAATTTTGCTTCATAATACACCATCACACACTTCAAAACCAGTTAAAGTCACGTTAAAAGATCTTGCCTGGGAAGTATTAACCTACCCACCATATTCTCCAGACCTTGCTCCTTCAGATTACCATTTGTTCTGATCGATGGCACACGCACTCTCTGAGCAGCACTTCAAAACGCACGAAGAAGTGGAAAAACTGGGCCTCTGAATGGTTTGTCTCAAAACAAGAAAAGTTCTATTGGGACGGTTTCCAGAACTCACCTGGAAGATGGGGAAAATGTGTAGCTAGCCATGGACATTACTTTGAATAACGCACTTTTGATGTTTCTCTTTAAATTATTGTGTTTTCTTTGATTTCAAAAGCCACATTATTGACCGGTACAGCTATATATTGGGTTCTGTTTGAGGCCTTGTTTTGAACTGACGGTTAGGATTCCCAGTGGAAAGATCAAACAGCAGACCTGCCTGGCTGTGAGTTCTGAGGCAGGACCTGCTCACCTTTAGCACCCTTTCTAAATCCTTTTTTTTTTTTTTAATATATCTTACTGATTTTTTACAGAGAGGAAGAGAGAGGGATAGAGTTAGAAACATCGATGAGAGAGAGACATCGATCAGCTGCCTCTTGCACGCCCTTATTGGAGATGTGTCCGCAACCAAGGTACGTACATGCCCTTGACCGGAATCGAACCTAGAACCTTTCAGTCCGCAGACCAACGCTCTATCCACTGAGCCAAACTGGTTTCGCCTTCAGCATCCTTTTATCCCCAGCCCCAGAGCAAGGCCCGCCGGGCGAGAGAGAATGGGGACACTGTGTAGGTAGCTGATCAAGCACCTGTAATCCCACGTCCAATCTTTTCCCCGCCACCCTCCAAAACAGAATACTAAGACATCCTCTATGAAGGTAGCACCGGGCCAAATTCACAGCATGATTAAAGCGGTGGTTCTCAAACTATGGTCCCCGATCAGCCAGCAGCAGCCCCACCTGGCAATGTTAGACATGCAAATTCCTAAGTCCCTCCCCATCCCGATCGGATCACGAACTCCGGGGTGGAGGTTTAACCAGTGAGCTTCCTGGTGATTTTGAAGGCGGCTAACGTTTGAAGCACCTGTTCTATGGTGCCTCAGGCCTCGTTCTCCAGGGCAGGTGGGAGATATTCCTGGAAAATACTGGGCCCTCTGTCTGCATAGGACAGAGGCCACCCTGGACGGACATCTGGCCAGCTCTGGCTTTCTCCCCACCGCGGCATCTTCGCGCCCCTCTCAGCCCCTGCAGTGCTGCCCACGGCCAGCGGGTGGCGCCAGAGCTTTAGGCTTCACTCTGGCATCAGGCACTGGAGACCCCAGAGCCGCCCCCCACCCCAGGGCCTTCTCCCCGCCGGGAGCCTCCGCTGCCAGGCCTGCCCACTGGCCCAGGCTCTGCCGGCTGGCTTTCACGGGCAGAGGAGCGCTGAGGTTGGCACACACAAGTGGGGACCCCCCCTCCTCCTGGAGGTTAGGAAGGTGGGCTAGAGGACAGACACCCCTTTGTCGGAGAGACATGACAGGGGACTCGGGGGTCAAGAGCCCAGGCAAGAGACTCGGGTCCAGTGGACTCTGGCCACCCTCCCATTAACCCTCTGCCTACCCTGCCCGCCCTCGTGTGAGGTCTCAGGTGCCGCTTCCCTGCCCGTGGGTGGGCAGCCTGGAGGTACCCCATCCAGTGCCCAGAAAGAAAACTCAAGGGTTGGGGGTCCCAAGCAGGCTGGGCACAGGGCCCACAGCTGAGGGGTGCTCGGATGGAGCTCTCTCTTACCAGCTGCCAGCTTCGTGCCGCCTGGGTTGGGGGCTCTGTGCGCCCCTTTCCTGCTCTGTGGTCAGAGGAGCCCACACCCCACTTCTGGTTCTTGTGCAGCTCAGCGGATAGGAGTCTGGGAGCCCCGCCTGGGCTCCTTCCCACTCAGGTTCCGAGCTCGGTTTCCAGGGGGCCCAGGGCTGAGCCCCCCATCTGCTCCCCTGCCCGTCATCTTCCCTATTCGAGGGGAGAGCGGAGCCCCCCATCCTGCTGGAGTCACCCTGTCCACTCCGGCTTCGACCTGGCATACCTTGGCCTCTGCTCCAGAATCTGCCTCCGCGCCCGCATGCTAGTCCCACCCAACACCCACACCCCCTCCTGGCCCGGCCTCTCCCCCCGGCCCGAGCCGGGGAGCTGTCCTCGGAGGCTCTGCCTCCGTCCTCAGGAGGCTGGGGCCCGGCCAGCTGTTTTCCCCGGGCAGCCAGCTGTTTTGCCCATCAGGAAGCCGCCTGGCTCCCGCTAACACCGTGGCTGCGGCTGGGCTGCAGCGTGGCAGCCTGGCCGGGCCAGGGCCTGGAGCCGTTAACTCCTCTGGGCCCAGCAGCCC
>PVJN01024900.1:0-30617 GCA_004026805.1 Lasiurus borealis
TTGGTCCCCCACAACTATTCTCCCCTTCAGGCATGGTTCCCCCCAACTGCCCTTCCCTGCAGGCCCATTGCCCCCAACTTCTCTCCTCTGCTGGTCTGGTTACCCCCAACTGCCCTCACCTGTAGGCCTAGTCCCCCACAACTGCTCTCCCATGCAGGCCTATGTCCCCGCCCCCCAAACTTCCCTTCCCTATAGGCCTGGTTACCCCCAACTTCCCTCCTCTGCTGGCCTCCCTTGCAAGCCTGTTCCCTCCCAACTGCCCTTCTTTGTTGGCCATCTGGTTATGGCCATCTTGTGTCCACATGGGGGCACCATCTTGTGTGTTGGAGTGATGGTCAATCTGCATATTACTCATTTATTAGATAGGATAGAGGCCTGGCACATGGGTGGAGGCCAGCTGGTTTGCCTTGAAGGGTGTCCTGGATCAGGGTAGGGGTTCCCTTGGATCATGGGGTGGCCTGTGTGAGGGGCCTAAAGTGGTTTGCTGGCAGGCCACACCACAAGCAGAGGCCCTGGTATGTGGGATTTATTTATCTTCTATAATTAAAACTTTGTAGCCTTGAGTGGAGGCCTGGGCTTGCCAGGGTGTGCAGAAAGCTTGGCTTTCTCCATTTCCAGGGAAACCCAAGCTTCCTGCTCTCTCTGTGGCCATAGCCATCTTTGTTGGGTTAATTTGCATACTTGCTCCTGATTTCCTGGTGGGCATGGCTTGTGGGCAAGTGATGGCTAATTTGCATATTACTCTTTTATTAGTTAGGATGTGTTTACAGATATACATTTTCTTCTAATTACTACAAGTATTCTATGTGCATCAAAAACAGGAAGTTGTGAGCTTTGGTGTTCTAGTCTAGTTTTAGCCATTATGAACTCCTTTGGTTCCCCCATTGAAGTGTGTGTGTGTGTGTGTGTGTGTGTGTGTGTTTAGTCACTTTCTTGTTCTCTTGTTCTCTGGCAACTTAAGATGTTCCAGCCTCATCTTATATATTTTCTGTGCCAATCCTCAAGTCAGCCATTTCTCCAGGGAGTCCTGATTCTTCTGATTGTGAGTGGTATAAACACCAACTTCTGAGAGTTAGGACTGTATTTTTGACAATTTTTAATAGAAAAACTCTTAAGGAAAACTGTTGGGTAAATTCTAAAAGCCTATTTAAAATTCTGTAGGCATTAATTATCCTTGATTAAGTCCTTCTAGTTTCAATTATTTACTTATAGTCCCACTAGTAGTCCAGTGCACGAAATTCATGCACAACAAAGGGGAATTAATTAGAGGAAATATTTAATATTGCTATTTGCTCTTTTCCTATAATAGAAGTATCAGAGATTAAAGAAAACTAGTAAAATCTCCCTCCTGTCAGAATCTGAGGCTTGCTGTAGGATCCAGAGTCAAGTCCCTGCCCACCTATGTGTGCCTCAAAATCACGAGAGACTCAGACTTGACTGGTCTCATCCAAGTCAAGTCCTGCAGGATGGGAGGCACAGCCTTAGGTCACATGGCCAAGCCTCAGGTCCCCTAGCCCCAGTACCAGGGCAGGGAATGCAGTCTCAGGTCTCCTGGTGCTGGGGCGAGGGCACAGCCTCAGATCCCCCAGCCCAGCCTCAGGTATCCTAGCCCTGGCACAAGGGTGGAAGAGCACAAGGGCATGACAACTATTTGCATATTAGCTCTTTATTATAAAGTGGATCATAAGACTTAAACATGTAAGAATGTGGGCAAAAAATCAGTTTAATTGAAATATTGAGAAACCATACACAAATGATAATGGACAATAAACAAATAGAAAAGAATCTTGGCATGATACCTGACTTCATTCTTGAGAGCCTTGGCTTAATCAAACAGATTTCAGTCAAGAGGTTATATCAAGGTCAGAAAACAAACAAAAAAAGATGAAAGCTTATGTAGCACTTGAAGCAAAAATAGGTGTGCTCATCATAAGTAGGATTTGCTTAACTGCTGAGTCCCTGTGATTCTGAGGAGGCAAATGTCAGCTTTGAAAGAGTTTTTATGTTTAGGAAGAAAAGCAGAGTTTAGGTAGTGTTTTGTTTGTTTGTTTGTTTTTGTTTTCAGAAGGAATAATATGAAATGAAGCAGGTTTTACTAGCTATAATTACTTCTTTAGAAAGTTAAAGAGGTTTTTCTTGTAGTTTAGCCGTTGATGGCTAGACAATTTTGATTTAGCAAAAGTAGTAGAATAAAAGCGTTATGTGCTAATGTCACATGAGAGCCACCTTGAGAGAAACAGATTTGGAATTTGAGAACATTGGAGAGTCAGAGTGAGAACTTTTCAATCATTTAATTTCTCATACATAAGAATATAAAGCATCAGTGTTCCCTAACTTAGAGTAAATACAAATATTGTACTGTTTCATATCATTTTTTAGTAATTTTAGTGTTTTAAGTAAATTATAGTCTTTTCACAGCAAAGGAAACAATCAACAAAATGAAAAGACAACCCCCTGAATGGGAGATATACCTGAATATCTGATTAAGGGTTAATATCCAAAAATGATAAAGAATTTATAAAGCTTAGCACCAAAAACAAGCAAACAATCCAATTACAAAATGGATAAAAGACCTGTTTAAACACTTCTTTAAAGAGAACATACAGATGGCCAATAGACATATGAAAAGATGGTTAATATCACTAATCATCAGATAAATTAAAATTAAAGCCACAATGCCATTTCACCTCATTCCTGTCAGAATGGCTATCAATAAAAAACATCAACAAACAAGTGTTGGCAAGTATGTGGAGAAAGGGGAATCTTTGTGAACTGTTAGTGGGAATGAAGATTGTGGCAGCCACTGTGGAAAGCAGTAAGGAGATCCTTCAAAACATTGAAAACTGCCTAATGACCCAGTGATTCCACTTCTGAGAATAAATCCAAAGAAACCCAAAACATTAATTTAAAAGAATATGTGTAACCCTATGTTTATTGCAGTGTTATTTAATAGCCAAGATTTGGAAGTAGCCTAAGTGTCCATCAGTGGATGAGTGAATAAAAAAGCCACGGTTCATGTATACAATGGAATACTTCTCTGCCATTAAAAGGAAGAAAATTGTACCCTTTGTAATAGCATGGATGGGCCTAAGGAACATTATACTAAGTGAAATTTAATGAATAAACTGAACTATCCAGAAAGCAAAATAGGGACAGACTCATAGATAGCAGGCAGACAGTTCCAGTTGGTTATATTTGGGAGTAGGGAAAGGACTGAGGAAAAAAAGAAAAAGAGAGAAAACTCTTTGGTGATTGTGGTGATAGAGGGTGGATAGAGGTGGAAGAGGGCATAGGGGGATAAATAGTGATGGAGGGAAAGACAATGGGGCAAGACAAAAATCACAGGGATATTATAAAATACTCTGAGATGAAAACATAGATCCATAGCTAAAAGGGGAGTTCTCAGGACTGTATTTTTTTTTTTCATAAAAAAATGTGTATGAAGATTATATACTTTTATACTGTAGATTTTTCAGAATATCTCTTTGTCCATATTAGGTCCTGTATAAATAATTTGAAACTAAACATCTTAAATAGAAACTTTTTATGATTTATTGTTAAAGGACTTCATGCTCATTATAAAAAATTCACAGAATATAAAACTTGGAAAAATAAAAATTTTTCATTCTTATTCATTCTTTATTCCTATTCTCTCCCTCACATATTTTCTAGGTATGACTATTATTATTAGTATATTTTGTGTGTATAAATCCATATTAATATGATATAAATACCACTAGCTAATGTTTAGTTATATTAATACCACTAGCTAATGTTTAGTGAATGGGACCAAGAAAAGGAATAAGTATTTTTCATATTATTCACATTTATTTCTTACAAAAACCATTGAATATAGTATTTTTACTATTTTCATTATAATACCTAAAGAAATAAATAGCCCTAGCTGGTTTGGCTGAGTGGATAGAACGTCAGCACATGGACCGAAGGATTTGGATCTGATTATGGTCAAGGTTATGTCTTGGAGTCAGACTTGATTCTGGCCCTTGTCAGAGTTCCTTTGGGAGACAACCAATTGACATGTCTCTCTGAGATAGATGTTTCTCTCTCTGTCTTTCCCCCTCTCTAAAAATCAATGGAAAAATATCCTCAGGTAAGAATTAACAAATATTTAAAAAATAATATAAATAACAAAAGAATAGGGAACTTGCTTAATATACTACATTAAATGACAGAGCTTGATTTAGTAGTAAATCCTGGTATTCTGACTTCAGAGCCCATATTCTTAACAAAATGTTATTATCCATTTTAATATTTGAACTTTTCAACAACTTTCTCTCATTGTTAATATATTAGCACCTCTTTTCAAGTTGGAATATATAAATCCTGCCCCTTTTGAAGAGTGTTAAAAAATCAGTTTATGGACATAGTATAATTTATAAAAATGCCATTGTATTGATACCCATAACAGCTATTAATTTTTCAGTGAAAATGTTTATAAATATATTCCTAATATTTTTTCTATAATAATTTTAAGATACATTTAGAGAATTAGAACTACTCAGAAAGTTTCAGCATCCAAGAAAAAAATATCAATTCAGACACGTAGAGGTTTTAAGAGTTTGATAGGTTCCTTTCAAAGTATTACCAACACAAGTAATTATCAAACTTTGATCATTGGTAATCTGATAAATAAAAAGATTTGTTATCCTGTCTAATAAAAGAGTAATATGCAAGTGGACCACACCTCCATCACACCCACAAGTGATGCCCACCAGCCAATCAGGAGTAATTATGCAAATTAAGCCAACAATGGAGCTGTGGCCATGGAGCGAGCAGGAGGCTTGGGTTTCCCCAGCAACGAGGAAGCCAAGTTTTCTGCATGCCTTGGCCTCCACTTAAGGCTACAAGGTTTCAATTATAAAAGATAAATAAATCCCAATAACAATTGTGGCAGTCATAGAGCTGGAGACAGCAGGAGGCTTAAGTTGCCCCTGGCAATGGAGGAAGCCAAGTTTCCACAGTCCTCACCTGCTTTGGACTCTACTTTAGACTCTGCTTAAGGCTACAAACTTTCAATTATAGAAGACAAATAAATCTCAGATACCAGGGCCTCCACTTGGGTTGCCAGAGGGGTGTGGCCAGGCTAACCACCACAGGCCTCTTGCCCAGGCCACCCCCACACCCCAAGGGAACCCCACCCTGATCCAGGACACCCTTCAGGGCAAAGCAGCTGACCCTGAGCCATGCACTAGGCCTCTATCCTATCTAATTCCCCTATCTAATAAAAGAATAATAAGCAAATTGAACCATCACTCCAATATACAAGATGGCTGACCCCATGTAGACATAAGATGGCTGCCACAAGATGGCCAGCAAGTGGGGGGGGGTGGCAGTTAGTGGTGACCAGGCCAGCAGAGGAGGAATGTTGGGGGCTACCAGGCCTGTAGGGAAAGGCTGTAGAGGGGGACACAGGCCTGCAGGGGAGAGCAGTTCAGGGGGACCAGACCTGAAGGGAAGGGCAGTTAGGTATTACCAGGCCTGCAGGGGAGGACTTTTGGGTGGGACCAGGCCTGCAGGGAAGGAAAGTTAGGGGAGACCAGGCCTGCAAGAGAGGGCAGTTAAGGGCAAATAGGCTGGCAGGGGAGCAGTTAGTCATCAATCAGGCTGGCAGGGGAATGGTTAGGGTATGATCAGCCTGGCAGGCAGAGTGATTAGGGGCAATCAGGAAAGCAGACAGGTGAGCGTTTGGGAAACAATAGTCCTGGATTGTGAGAGGGATGTTCGACTGCCCGTTTAGGCCTGATCCTAGGCAGCAGTCGGACATCCCTCGAGTGGTCCCAAATTAGAGAGGGTACAGGCTGGGCTAAGTGACACACCCTGCCCCCATGCATGAATTTTATGCACTGGGCCTCTAGTTTAATTATAAGTGCCTTGTACTTTCATTTGCTTATTGGTCATTCATATTCGTTGTTTATTAACTACTTCATCATGCTCATTGTTTAACTTTCTAACTAGATCTTAATTTTTTCTCACTATTATCAGTTTTTTTATACTAATAGCATTAGCATTTATCTGTCAGAAATAACTTTATGATTGCCAATTATATTTTGAGTTTCACACTGTGTCTATTTATTTATATAGAGTTGTCTTAACTGTTCATATAATCAAATCCATCAAGCTTTTTCATTTTTTGCCTTTTAAATTTTTTATAGGCTTAGACCCTACCCAATCTATGAGCATAGACAATAATAATACATTTTTTAGATGTTCTTTTTTAAACATATTTTATTGATTTTTTTTTTTTACAGAGAGGAAGGGAGAGGGATAGAGAGTTAGATTGATGAGAGAGAGACATCAATCAGCCGCTTCCTGCATGCCCCCTACTGGGGATGTGCCCACAACCAGGATACATGCCCTTGACCGAATCGAACCCAGGACCTTTCAGTCTGCAGGCCGATGCTCTATCCACTGAGCCAAACTGGTTTCGGCAGCAATACATTTTTGCTTAATTCTTATTCTGTTTCCTTTTTTTCTTCTATTTTATTCATTTGTAATTTATTCTCTTATCTTTTTCTGTCAAGTTGGCTCCAATAATTTATTGATTAGTTTCTCTTTTCTTCACTTATTTTAAAAAAACCTGAAGAAAATATTAAATATTCATGAAAAAATTAAAAGTTGAAACTGGAAACAAACATGGTAGAAATGGTATGGTTTCTACAGAATTACATGCATCTAAATTTTAAAAATCCAATAAATATTTTACATTCAGAAAAATAGAGTTCCTCCAAATGAAACTTTTGCTAGAGGGCCATGAATTTAAAACTGCAAATAGTGAAAATGATATTGTTATAAGAATATTAGAAACATATGAGGAAAGAACATATGCATCATTCTCAATTTTAAATTAAAAAAATTACAAGGTCTAAACCCTTCCAGGTATACAAGAAAATATCCTTTTCCTTTCCTATATCCGTTTGAACCTCTGGATATAAAACAGTATTGCCCAATCTTATAGGGCTTATTCTTTTATATTTCTCAAGCCAACTACTTAGGACATCTCTAGCCCTTGTTTCTATTAGACATCCATAGCAAAGTTGAAATATCAAATTCCTTCTACAAAACACTGATACTGAGCACAACTAAATATGACTGGATAATAACATCTCTAGGTATAATAATAGCTAATTGCCTACTTGGTTGCTAATTCTGGGTGATCTACTGATTTTATTTTTAGTTTCATCAAGAGTCTTTTTTATGGAGCTGAGAAAAGTAGTACAATACACTCCATATTCAACTGTAATATGATAGTAAAATCTGAGGATAATTTGTCAGCCTCTCTGACTCTCCACAGAGAAAGCTGAGGATTAGATGGAAAAGTATGTCTCATTTCGACTGCATGACTCTTATCTCAATGAACAGTATACTAGACATGGAATTGTTGTTCTACATGAAAAGTACAGTCCATCTTCAAAAGTTTATATGATTTTTTTATGCTTCTGCAGGAGCTAAGCCACAATTCATTAGTTCATATCAGATATTAAACTATCAGCCTCTGTGTTTACAGGCACACATGGGGGATTACTTGCTTATTTTTAGATGTAGTGCCACTTTGCATATGATTGTGTATAAACATGAATCAGAAAAAAAAAAGGAAGACAGAATTCTAGAGGGCAATATTTAATTTTGCTTTAAAAATTGAGCTCTAACCTATATTTCATGTGTTGAAAATGAAGCTTGTAATTTCCCAAAGGTGTGCAGTAGGAAATAGATAATATTGAGAAATTCATCAGTGGGCTTTTATCTTGTAATGAAAAATATGGACATGAAACAAAAAGGTTGTTTCTGCTCGTCATGGCATCATTTAGGGAAGTATGGAAAGATGTCTTAATAGTAAATTGAACATAAACAAATACACCATCCAAAATTTGAAACATTCATTTTTCTTTCAGCTTCCAGCGCGATGGAAACACATACATAATAAGTGCATCAATGGGGCAGAGGCTGCATTTTTCCCTCACCTTCCAGTATCGCAGGCTCACTTTTATTATTAAGTAGTGAAAATGGCAGCAAAAGGCACAAATGAAAGCAAACAGTGGTGACTATTGAAAAAAAAAAACTTTGATCAGGCATGTACTCCTCTCTGGGTGTCTTTATTTATTTAATGGGAAACTTTTGTACGGACACTAAGACTTTTATTATTTACCATCATTTTCCACTGTGCCATCTCACTTCAATAGAAAATAGCATCCAAAAATTTTTAGAAAAAATGGTTTAAAGTAGCAAGTATTAAAGGGAGAGAGAAAGTCAGAAACATCAATGAGAGAGAGATATCGATCAGCCGCCTCCTGCATGCCCCACTGTGGAGATGTGCCCGCAAGCAAAGTACATGCCCCCAACCGAAATCGAACCCGGGACCTTTCAGTCTGCAAGCTGATGCTCTATCCACTGAGCCAAACCTGTCTCAGTAAATTTTCTCACTTTGAAAATTTAACAAGAGATCAATTTCTATTAGACTAAATTATTTTATATGAAGACACCTATCAATATCTCTTTTTTTTCTGGGCCTTAACGTCTTTATGAAGAACTAGAGGCATGGTACATGAATTTGTACACAGGTGGGGTCCCTCTGCCTGGCCAGTGATCGGGGTGTGTGTGGGGGGGAAGGCCAGTCAGGGAGAGAGGCCACAGGAGGTTAGCTGTGGGAGCGCATTGACCACCACCAGGGGCCAGTTCCTACATTGAGCATCTGCCTCTTGGTGGTCAGGGTGCAACACATCAACTGGTTGTTCAGTCATTCGGTCACTTAGGCATATATATATATATATATATAATTTACCTCATTTCCTTACCATTTCAATATTTCTCTTAGTAGAGAATCTGGAATTCTTTTTATCTTTACAAATTTGAAGTTGCTCTTCTATAATACTAGAGGCCCAGTGCATGAAATTAGTGTATGGGGGAGAGGTATCCTTCAGCCCAGCCTGCTCCTAGCCAGCTAGGATCAGGCCTAAATGGGCAGTCAGACATTCCTCTCACAATCTAATACTGCCTGCTTCCTGATTGCTCTTTCCAGGCTAATCACCTCCTGCCAGCCTATGTGCCCCTAACTGTTCTCCTCTGCAGGCTGGGTCAACCCTAATTGCCCTCTCCTGCAGGCCTGGGTCCCCAAAACTGCCCTTCCTTGCAGGCCAAGTCACCCCAACTTTTCTTCTCTGCCACCCTGGTCACCCCTAACTGCCCTACCCTCCAGGCTTGATCACCCTCAACTGCCCTCCCTTGCAGGCCTGGTCCCTGCCAACTGCCTTCCCCTGATGGACATCTTGTGGTGGTCATCTTGTGACCACAAGGGGTCAGTCACCTTGTGTGTTGTAGTGATGGTCAATCTGCATATTACTCTTTTGTTAGATAGAATTGAGGCCTGGTGCATGGTTGGGGGGCAGATGGTTTGCCCTGAAGGGTGTCCTGGATCAGGGTGGATATTCTTTTGGGAGTGGCCTGGGCAAGGTGCCTGTGGTGATTTGCAGGCCGGCCACGCTCCCCAGCAACCCAAGTGGAGGCACCAGTATCTGGGATTTATTTATCTTCTCAATTGAAACTTCATAGCCTGGAACAGAGCCAAGCCTTCTGCTTGCACAGCTATTGAAAATTTGTTGCCTTAAGCGAAGGCCTGAGCCAGCCAGGGTGTGCAGAAAGCTTGGCTTCCTCCATCGCCAGGGGCAACCCAAAGCTCTCTCTGTGGCTGTAGCCATCTTGGTTGGGTTAATTTGCATAATTGTTCTGATTGGCTGGTGGGGCATGATTAGTGAGCATGGCTGGTGTGTGGTTCGTGGGCGTGGCTTGCAGGTATAGCAGAGGTATGGTCAACTTGCATATTACTCTTTTATTAGATAGGATATAATAATTAAGCAAACTGTGCAGTAAACTTGTGCCGTTTAGATGGCTGGAGTTCCAGAGTTCTAGGAAAATTGGATTAAACACATTTAAAGCTATAGTTTGCTTCTTAAAATAACTCTTGGAAGACTGGAATATGGCTAACGGACAGAAAGAAAACTCTAGGCTTGATTATAAATTTTACAAGTTTTCTTAAGAGTGAAGGACTACCGTAACTTTCTAAGCATAAGACGCACTTTTGACTGAGTATAGAGAAATTTATTTAAATCAGAATTAGTAACAGACATTCATCTTGATCTAAGTATAACTTTGGATTCTCCCCTTTATGGCATAATAATAACTTCAGAATTTATGGAATAGACCATATAGCTTTCCAGAGAGCACATAGTAATTTGATAATAAGAATCTCAATCTTAGTGCAATAACTATTTTTCTCCTGGAGTCAAATAAGGAATTATATACCTCTATCTTACTGCCTCTGAATCATTGATAATCAATTATAGACATAGAAAGATGTGTGCCCCTTTCCAGGACCACACCCATGACTTACTCTTCTCTTCAATTTCCCCTCACATACATGCAACTCCTAAACTCCAGAGGACTCCAAGAGACTTGCAACCAGGCAAGCAATGGGTTGCAGCAGTTCATCCAGTACAAACCCCCTAAATCTATCTCCAGGGCCCCCTTTTCTCTGACTTCATAGTGAGATGAAATAGTCCTGCCTAGGTTCTGCTATTGCTTCTTCTATTCTAAGCCCTTCCTTGTTTCACTGTCCTCAGCTTTAATAAACATATTCTAAAAAAAAAAAAATGAGCCCTTAAAAGGAATGTAGATTCTGCTCACCTTGTATCTACATGTCTTTCATTTGTCCTTTCCTTCAATTTTCCTTCCTTCCTTCCTTCCTTCCTTCCTTCCTTCCTTCCTTCCTTCCTTCCTTTCTTTTTCCTTCCTTTCTTTATTTCTCCTTCCTTCCTTCCCTCCTTCCTTCCCTCCTTCCTTCCTTCCTTCCTTCCTTCCTTCCTTCCTTCCTTCCTTCCCTTTTTCCTTCCTTCCTTCCTTCCTTCCTTCCTCTTTCTTCTCCTTTACTGTTGACATTATTGCAGATGTCCCCACATCTTTGTGAATAATTTAATAATTAACTGAATTTTGGGAAGAGAAATAGGGCTTGAACTACTCTTGCAGCTGGCACTGCTGCCTGTACTATTACATATTACAGCTCATCAGGCAAAGGCCCAAGGTCCAGGGCTATTGTCTCTAGCTAAAACTCATCAAGATGGACAGATCATATGCATGGCCAAGTGACAGATTATCATGGGCTATTAATATTCTTACTAATTATCCACACTGGAATCCTTGTCTCATCACAAAATTAGAATGAATTTGTGTACAGACTTGCTGATTCTAGCTCCCTAATGCTTGCTAGTCAGCAATCTTATAGTAAAGATGTAATATGCAAATCGACCATCACTTTGAAACAAAGATGGTGGCGCCCATAGTCATTAAGAAGGGAATATGCAAATTAATGTGACAAAGATGGTGGCAGCTGGGACATCTGCATCATTGCCATGGAGATGACTCAGGCATTCTACCTGCCCCACTGCTCTGGGCTTCTGGGAAGTGTGCAAAGATGGAAGGCGGCTCTGGGCCAGAGTGAAAGCAGAAGGTGGTGGCCAGAGTGAAAGCCTGGGTCCTGGGTGCAGGCAGCCAGGGGAAGGAAAGCCTATTCTTGCACAAACCTTTGTGTATCAATCCTCTAGTGTTCTATAAGAGAATATTAGTGATGTCTGGGGAATCAGTGGTTGAACCACCAAAAACACAACAAAAATATATCAAAGTTCAAATGTAAATGAACTAAACAATCCACTTAAGAAACAGAAATAGACATGAGATAGCTTCTTGCTTTAATTAGGTAATTTATAATTTGGGTGAAATTTTTCATGAATTTTGGTAACTAAAAATAATAACTGGCACTGGCCAGTGTGGCTCCTTTGGTTGGAGCACTATCCCATACTGAAATATAGCAGGTTTAACTCTGAGTGAGGGCACATACTCAGGTTGTGAGTTTGATCCCTGTTTGGGATGAGTGAAGGAGGCAACTAATTGATATTTTGTGCTCTCTCTCTTCCTCTAAAATCAATACAAAACATATAAATGGGTGAAAAAAAAAGAAACTAACTGGTTTTAGAAATAAAGCTTATACTAAAGCAAGATTATTATAGAGACAATAGATTTTATAAACATTGGATATTTTCAGAATTTTTATTATTTTAAAATAAAACACACTCATTTAAAAAATTAAGAGCACAAAAGGAAAAATCAGTAAAAATGTGAGTCTCCTGAGAGTTCCATTTCCTCTTCCATTGACATGGTTAGTTCACTTGCTGTTTAGGAGTGTTAGTATTATCATTTTGTCATAAGGCAGATACATTAAGTAGAAAAGGGCAACACTTATTTTTTGTCTGGGAATGGAAAATAGCTTAATCCTACTTTAATATTAGAGTATTAGAGTTATAAAGAAAGAATTATAATTTTTTTATGAATGTGCCATATTGTTGACCAATGACAAACGTACTGAGACATTAAAGGCAGAAGAAATGAATGTTTTATCCTGTCAACCGTGCTTCTCAAGAAAATAGAACTTTTAATGTTTAGTTATATTCCTGAAACTCAAATTAAATTCCATTTTATTGAACTTTTCAAACACATTTATTCAACAGCTATTAGATAGCAAGCACTGTACTTAATCCTGGGTACAGAGCTGCAGTTATTAGCTATAGCAAGCACTGTACTTAATCCTGGGTACAGAGCTGCAGTTATTAGCTATAGCAAGCACTGTACTTAATCCTGGGTACAGAGCTGCAGTTATTAGCTATAGCAAGCACTGTACTTAATCCTGGGTACAGCTCTACAGGTACTTCCAGGCAACAGGATTCCAGCTCTGCTCCAATATTTATATACTCTAAGATCTGATAAACTGATTGGATTGTGACTAGTGGCATTTCTTTATGATTAATAGGTATGCAATCTAAATGAATCTATATTTGCCCGTGTAACTTTTTATTTCTCAAGTTTAATAAACTATTTTTGAGTGTTTTTTTTTCTTTTAGAAATATTGATAATGTTTTAAAATAATTCTTTACAGTTCTTCAATAGTATTGATTATTTTAATTCTTCAGGGTGTTGGATGATATGCCTTAAAAGAATTACAGTACCCTTTTCTTTATTTGAGCAAAAAAGACAGTCCTTGATTTCACCAGGTAATTATGTTCTGTTACCTGCTTTTCACTAAGGCAGTGTAGGGCTGATCTTTGTGTTTGGAATAATAAATCAGTACTTAACAGAGAGCTATTAATTTGCAAGAAATAGAAAATTTATGGAAAATAGAATGTTGTAACTATTATAATTTCACATCTGTCAGCTGTACAGATAAAATTCACCACATATCTTGACATTTTGTATATTTATTGTTATTTATAGGAAGGCAGGATTAAGCAAAACAAAAAAATAGAGAAAGAACAAATAGACAAGGACAACAATGTGGTGATTGGGGGCTGGAGGTGGAGGGAGATGGAGGAAGGTATAAGGGGGATGATGAATGTTGATGAACAAATACTTGACTTGGGGTAGAACACACAATACAGTGTATAAATGATGTTTTATAGAATTATGTACCTGAAACCTATATAATTTTGTTAACCAGTGTCATCCCAGTAAATTCAACAAACAAGAAAGACATATAAAAGTACAGAAAACCAATATAAAATAAGCTACTTTAATATTGCTAGCATACATTTTGAACAATGGTCAATAATGAGCTTGAGTCATAGTGGAGATTTTTCTCTCACCTTCATAGGTGTACTTTGTAGCTAACTTTTATGCAATTATTAATTACAACTTTGGGATGTAATTAATTAAAGCTCTCAAAAATACTTACATATATACATGGATATATGTATACACTTAAATGCATACATACACACACATACACACACACACACATATATATATATATATATATACACACACACACACATTCATATTCATGTGTGTGTATGTACTTGTAAGCTCCAATATTAATACGATTGTTTTCTGCCTCTGTTAACCACTAATCACAGTCTCCTTATTAACCCTGGGTAAGGAAATGTATAAGAATAATGGTGGCAATAAGAAATATTACTTACTTGTTTAGAGTCTTTCAATTCTTTATCAGAAATGTTTTTCAAATACCTAAACCAACTAAACAAGATTTCTAATCTATGTGTGTCAAAAGACTTTATGAGTTTTCTAATTTACTATCCAATAACATACAAAGTTTCTATAGCAACTATATAAGAAAACATAGCACTTGAAAAAAGGGAAATGCTTCATAGGAGCTCAAATACATTTAAAAAATTTATAATAACCTGTCTCCCAGTGAGTAGCATACCATGTTATACACACAAATAGAACTTTATATTGACTTGCCTGTAGAACGATTATGTTTGTGTTTATATCTAAACCTATTGATATATCTACATACAAGTCCACTTTCAAAATTAGCTAGATACAGAATTTGCACATTATGAAATACTAGAGGCTTGGTGCATAAAATTCATGCACTCAGGAGATGGGGGTGTCCCTCAGCCCAACCTGTGCCCTCTCACTGTCTGGGAGCCCTTGGGGGATGTCTGACTGATGCCTTAGTGCTACCACAGAGGCAGGAGAGCCTCTTGACACCACCACTTTGCTCGCCAGCTATGAACCCAGCTTGTGGTTAAGAGGCACTCCCCATGTGGGAGCACACTGGACACCAGGGGACCATTGAGCATCTGACAGCTTGTGGTTAGTGCACGTCATAGTAACTAGTCATTCCGCCATTCAGTTGATTTGCATATTAGCCTTTTATTATATAGGACTAGAGGCACAGTGCACAAAATTTGTGCATGGGGGGGATGTCCCTCAGCCCTGCCTGCACCATCTACAATTGTAGACTCCTCAAGGGATGGCCCTAAACGGGCAGTGGGACATCCCTCTTACAATCCAGGACTGCTAGCTCCCAACTGCTCATCTGCCTGCCTTCTTGATTACTCCTAACTGCTTCTGCCTCCAGTCTGATCAATGCCTAACTGCTCTCCTGCCAGCCTGCTTTCCCCTAATTGCCCTCCCCTCCAGGCCTAGTCACTTCTAACTGCCCTCCCATGCAGGCCAAGGACTCCCCCAACTGCCCTTCTCTGCAAACCTAGTCACCCCCAACTTCCCTCCTCTGCCATCCTGATTACCCAAAACTGCCCTCCATTGCAACTACCATCCCCTGCTGGCCATCTTGTGATGGCCATCTTGTGTCCACATGGGTGCAGCCATCTTTGACCACATGGGGGGAAGCCATCTTGTGTATTGGAGTGACAGTCAATTTATATTTGACTCTTTTATTAGATAGTATAGGGGCCTGCTGCACAGGTGGTGCCAGCTGGTTTGCCCTGAAGGTGTCTTGGATGAGGATGGGACTTTTCTTGGGGTGTGGGGTGGCCTGGGTGAGGGGCCTGTGGTGGTTTGCAGGCTGGCCATGCCCTCTAGCAACCCAAGTGGAGGCCCTGGTATCTGGGATTTATTTATCTTCTACAATTGAAACTTTGTAGCCTTCAGTGGAGCCAAACCTCTTGCTTGCTTCGTGGTGACAGCCATTTCTGTTGGGATTTATTTATCTTCTGTATTTGAAACTTTGTACCCTTAAGTGGAGTCAAGACAGGCAAGGGCTGCAGAAGTTTGGCTTTCTCCATCACCAGGGGCAACCCTAGCCTCCTGCTCTCTCCAGCTCCATGGATGCCACCATTTTTTGGGGGGAATTATTCATCTTCTATAATTGAAACTTTGTATCCTTGAGTGGAGATCAAGCTTGGCTTCCTCCATTGCGGGGGAAATGAAGCCTTCCTCCTGCTCACTCTGTGGCTGCAGCCATCTTGATTATGGTTAATTTGAATACTCGCTCCTGATTGGCTGGTGGGTATGTTTTGTGGGTGTGGCAGAGTGGTGGTTAATTTGCATGTCACTCTTTTATTGGATAGAATTATGCTCATCACTAAACAATTGACTTCTTATCAAAAGTCTCTCCCACTGTTATTTTTTCAGAAGGCAAGATTAAATCATTTATTTTTTTTTAATTTCAGTTTTTAGAGGAGTTTCAGGTTTACAACAAAATTAAGAGGAAAATACAGACTTCCCATGTACCCCTTGACCCGGCACATGTAGAGCCTTCCTCATGATTAATACCACTCCCAAAATTTCACTTTTTTTTTTTTACTAAGGACGAACCTACATTAACACATAATAATAACCAAAGACTATAATTTACATTATAATTCACTCTTGCCATTGTATATTATAAGAGTTCGGATTAATGAACAATGATATACTTGTACCATCATATCACCAAACAGTATTTTTACCGCCCTAAAAATCCTCTATATACTACTTATTCCCCTTGCCCTAGCCCTGGAAACCACTGATCTTTTCACTGTCTCCATAATTTTTCCCTTTCCAGGTGCCATATATTTAGAATCATATAGTTTGAAGCCTTTTCATATTGGCTTCTTTCACTTTGTAGTGTGCATTTAAATTTTCTCTATGTCCTTTCATGACTTAATAGTTCATTACTTTTTAACACTGAGCAACATTCCATTATCTGAACCTATCACAGTATATTTATCCATAACCTGGTGGAATAAATCTTGATTGCTTTCAAGCTTTGACAATTATGGATAAAGCTGCTGTAAACATCTCTGATCAGGTTGTCGTGTTGACATAGTTTTTAACTCTGTTGGGTAAATACCAAGAAGCACAATTGGTAGGTCCTATAAGAGTATGTTTACTTTTAAAAAAAAAATGCCTAACTGTTTTCCAGAATGGCTGTCTCATTTTGCATTCTTATATGCAATGAAGAAAATTCCCTATTGCTCCACATTTTTACCAGCATTTGGTGCTTTGGTTTTTGGCTAGTCAAATAGATGTGTGTAGATTTCATAAAATTACCTCTTCATTGCAGTTCCTGTCATTTTTGTGTCCTTGCCTGTTTTTTGTTTTATTTTGTTTGCTTGTTGTCTCTTGATGCATTTACTTAGTTGGTCTTACTATGTCATTATCACGCACATACCAACTTCTGGTTGAGGAATGGAGATATTATTGTTTTGGTGATTTTCAAAATATATTGTACTCAAAATTGTCACAGATATTTAGCCTGTTGACCATTCCTATAATTCCTTCTGTAGCTTCCTTCTCCAAACTGAGAGCAGTATGCATAAAGGTAGATATGTATTTACTCAAACACTTTTCTCAGGTTACACATGCTACTTTTGCTCTGAACTCCTGTCTTTTCTAGTTTATCATCAATGTCTTTCAGTCTGTCTGATCACTTCAATTATTATGAACATATTGGTGAATACCTCTATTAAAAAAGAATTTCAACTATTCTAAATATTATCCTAGTTGAAAGTTAATGTCCTGTGTATTGAATATAGCTTTGAAAACTTACAGATATATTGCTCATAAATCCAAGCCTATGTCATTATTAAAAAACTAGAGGCCTGGTGCATAAAATTTGTGCATGGGGGGTAAGAGAAAGCTGTCCTTCTCCAACCTGCTCCCTCTCAAATCTGGGACCCCTTGAGGGATGCCTGATCCTGCCCAGGTAGGATTGTGCCTAAACGGGCAGTCAGACATCCCTCTCACAATCCAGGACTGCTGATTCCCAATTGCTCACCTGCCTGCCTTCCTGATTGCCCCTAACCATTTCTGCCTGCCAGACTGATCACTCCCTAACCACTCCCCTGCCTGGCTAATTGATGCTTCCCAGCCAGCCTATTTGCCCCTAACTGCCCTACCCTGTGGACCTGGTCACCCTTAACTTCCTTCCCCTGCAGGCCTGAGTCCTCCCAAACTGCCTTTCCCTGCAGCTCAGGTCACCTTCCCTCCTCTGCCGGCCTGATCACTCCTAACTGCCCTCCCCTGCAGGCTTGATCACCCCCAACTGCCTTGCCTTGCAGGCCTGGTCCCTGCCAACAGCTCTCCCTTGCTGGCCTTCTTGTGGTGGCCATCTTATGTCCACATGGGGGCAGAATCTTTTGACCATATGGGGGTAGTTATCTTGTGTGTTGGAGTGGTGGTCAATCTGCATATTACTCTTTGATTAGATAGGATAGAGGCCTGGTGCATATGTGGGGTCCAGCTTGTTTACCCTGAAGAATGTCCTAGATCAGGGTGGGTATTCCCTTGGGGTGGGGGAAGCCTGGGAGAGGGGCGTATGGTGGTTTCAGCTGGCCACACTCCCCGGTGACCCAAGTGGAGGCCCTGGAATCTGGAATTTATTTATTTTCTATAAGTGAAACTTTGTAGCCTGGAGCGGAGCCAAGCCTTCTGCTTGCACAGCTATTGAAACTTTGTTGCCTGAAGTGGGAGACTGGACTGGCCAGGTTGTGAGGAAAGCTTGGCTTCCTCCACCACCAGGGGCAACCCAAGCCTCGCTCCTGCTCTCTCTGTGGCCATAGCCATCTTGGTTGGGTTAATTTGCATACTCACTCTGATTGGCTGGTAGGCATGGCTGGTGGGCATTGCTGGTGGGCATGGCTGGTGGTGTAGTGGAGGTATGGTCAATTTGCATATTACTCTTTTATTAGATATGATAAGGTTTTTCACTCTAATTTATACTAAAATTAAATATAATATAAGTAAAAGGTTAACTTAAAACTTCCATCTTAATTTTTTAAAATTTTAAATATTTTGGCATTGTTATAAACCAAAAATAAGACAACTACAATATAACTAGAGGCCCAGTACATGAAAATTTATGCACTGGAAGGAGGGGCATTTTCCTCATCCCATCATGCCCCCTCTTACAGTCTGGGAGCCCTCAGGGGCAGGAGGTGACCCAGCAATCAGGGGAAGGCGATGCCCCATCACACCTCAGCTGCTGCCACTGCTGGAAACACAAGCCTCTGCCAGCCCTGGTCACTTGAGCCTGGGGTGACCCTAGGCAGCTAGGCTGTTGACATCTGAGGCTTGCCTGCACATTGGGCCGTACATGGGTGGCTTGGGAGCTGGGGGAACTGGGGGATTCCAGAGGCAGGTATGCAATGAGAAATTTCATAAAATTCTTTCTGCATGCCTGCCGCCCTAGTGGGGCAGAGGGCCTGGGCACCTCCATCTTGTGGCTGTGGGCACTGCCATCTTTGTGGGCGGGGCAATCAATTAGCATATTTCATTTTTATTAGATAGGATTGTATCCTGAAGATCACACACATATACTGACTTTTCCCACTTTCACAGATTAGATTCAAAACTCTAAAAAAATGAATATTTCCAAATACTCACTAATTAAGTAAAGAAGGAAAAGAAGTCTACCTATTGCTCAGCATTTTGGAAGTGGGAGACACAGAGTTCCATATGACTATGTGTTATGTCAGATTTTAATGACAAAATATCCCTCAAACATGTTAATTGGCATCTTGTACTAACTATTCCTTAAAAAGTTAAAATTTATGAGAAAGACATAGATCGCAAAGTCTGTCACTGACAATAGAGTAACTTTTTAAACAATGACATTTGGCCACCCAGGACTGTAGGATAAAGAATCTAAAACTATGTGGCTGTTAGAATTGTTACTACTGCCAGCTATAATTTCAATATATACAATGTCTAAATGACTACTTGTTACTATTAAGCTTCTCAGCCATATTCATGCAGAGGTTATATATTTTCTATGGTATTACTTAAAAGTAAACAATGTTAGATATAATTGAAAGTATTAATAGGAATTGATTTATGAGCCAACAAAAATTATTTTTCAAAATTTCAATGTGTTTTCCTGATGGCTGTTTAAGCAGTCTCTATTTTTAAAGTAGTTTCTTCTCTGCTAGTGAAGAATTACTATCTAAGTCTGCTAAGTAGTGCTATTAAATTTCTGCACCTGGACGTCTTCTCTCTTTTCAATCAAATTGCTTATCTTTAGGGACATGGAAATATTGAGTGCCAATAGCAAAAACCATTTCTAAAAATTTGATCCTGTGTTACTGTGAGGAAAAAACTACTTTCTAATTCTTTCACACAAAACATTTTTATTGTTTTTATAAACTAATAAAATGAACCAAGATTGAACCACCTAAATCAACTTTGCATTAATATAAGATCATTTTTTGATCATGTGTAATTCACAGTGGGAGGAAGGTCAAATCTCTTGTTAGGCAACAGTCTTGAACTCTAGTAAGCACCTCATAAATTCCCATCTAACCTACATTTGTATTGTACTCAGAACTTTGAAAATATTTACATCTGGGCAGGTAAATTTTCTCTTATGTTATTTCTATTCAGTCAATAGGCAATTTCAAACTCTTTTTCAAACTTTGAGAAATATTTGCTTTTCCTGGACAAAAGTCAAAAGTCTTTTTCTTGGGTCTATTTTTTTCCTATCCTTTCTTCCATTATTATAACATCCTCCTTAAGTAACTGTGATGTTATTGCTATAGGACTTTTGACAAAGTTCTCCTATTGTGAAGACCATCCTATATAATAAAACCCTAATATTCAAACTGATCAAATGGCGGAACAACCAGTGGGACAACTGGTTGCTATGATTTATACTGACAACCAGGGGGCAGATGCTCAATGCAGGAGCTGCCCGCAGCACGCAGACCCTGATGTGGTGGTGGGAGAAGGGATGGGGGCCAGTGAGTGGGCGGTACCAGGCCAACCAAGGTGGGTACATGTGGGGGCCCCAATTGCCCTGCCAGTCACCCCACAGATTGGCCCTGATCGCCAGCCAGGCCCAAGGACCCTACCCATGGACAAATTTCCTGCACTGGGCCTCTAGTTCTAGATAAAAATGATCAAGTTCTATCTGTACTCTTTTATCTTTGATTTATTTTTGTTCTATATGCATGTCTGAGCTTTGATTTTCATTTTTCAGTGAAGTTTCTTTGTTGCAATTGACCTCCCAAATAACACATCTATATATCTATTCTTATATCTACATAGCTTTCAATGAATTTATTCATTTTAGTTATAGAAGTTTTCACACATTAAAATAATGAAATTGTATAACATTACAATCTTGTCAGTCTTTACTTCTAGGTGCTGCTCCAGCATTTCCCTTTTACTTAATCATTTTTCCTTTATTGCTAAACATTTTTCAATAACCTTTCCACTGCTTAATTTTTTTTTAAATAAGTATAGTTGGTATACAATTTTATATTAGTATGTAAATATAAATGTATACACACATACACACACACATAGTGCCTCAACATCTATTTACCTTATAATGTGATCATCTCACTAAGGGATCATCTGTCACCATGCATACCTCATAATATTATCCTATATAGTAAAAGCCTAATATGCAAATTGACCAAACCGTGGAATGACCAATCAGTCGGGGGCGGGGCTGGCAAGTAGGTGGCACCAGGCCAGCCTAGGTGGGTGCCAGCAGGCACAGGGAGGAGATGGCAATCAGGGGTGGCAGCGTCTGTCAGTGGTGGAGAGTTGATGGGGGGCGGGACTGGCCACTAGCCGACCAGCACTATCCCCTGATTGGTCTAGAGGGAGGCTACTGGAGGCAGGGAAATGTGGGGACAAGGCCGGAGCTGACCCTGGTGGTCAGTGTGCTCCACAGGGAGAGCACTGCTCAGCCACAAGCGAGGCTGAAGGCTGGTGAGCACAGTGGTGGTGGCTGGACCCTCTCCCACTTCTGTGGCAGTGCTAAGGATATCTGACTCAGCTTAGGCCTGCTACCCATGGAACATCCCCTAGGGCTCCTGGACTGTGAGAGGGTGCAGGCCAGGCTAAGGGACCCCCCAAGTGCATGCATTTTTGTACATTGGACCTCTAGTTGACTATTCCTCTTCATCTTTTTCACTCATCTCTAGCTCCCTTCCCCTCTGGCAACCATCAGTTTATCTGTTTCTATGAGCCTGATTTTGTTTTGTTGTGTTTATTCATTTGCTTGTTTTTGAGAGTCCACATATAAATGAAAGATTATAGTATTTGTATTTTATTACCTGACATTTTACTTAGCATAATATCTTCTAGGCTAATTCGTGTTATTGCAAATTGCAATATTTCACTCATTTTTATTGAAAAATAATATTCCATTGTATAAACTACATCTTCTTTATCCATTCATCAGTCAATGGACACCTACTTTGCTTCCATCTCTTTGCTATTATAAATAATGCTGCAATGAATACAGGACTTCATATAACTTTTTGAACTAGTGTTTTGGTTTCTTTCTGATAAATACCCAGAAATGGGATTGGTGGGTCTTGTGATAGATCTAGTTTTTTGTTTGTTTGTTTGAGAAATATCACCATCACTTAATTCTAATAAGATCTTTATTTATATTATCCCATGAATCAAAATTCAGATGACACTGTTAATTTCAACATTAGTAAGCTATGTGTTATAGAATAGCAGGTAAATTCTTAATCTGAAAGTGCTAATACCTAAGTTCAGTGACAGGACAGATTTCTATGACAAAAACCTCAAAAATAAAAAGAAATAAAGTTGAACTTTTAATCACTTTCATAAAGGTGAAGATATGCATATCACAAGGGTTTATAAAAAATCTAAAATTTATCTACTTGACCTTATACAGATCCATATGAATATAAATATTTTGGGACAACAAGTACTATGAGCAATCATGCTGAAGAAATTCAAATACAAGATAATGAACACCTTCATTCTAAATTATATAATTTTGTTGTTATCTTTGGGGTATAAGTAAATTCTTAATAAGTATTCAGTTAGTTGTCTGTTGACTGGAATTGTGTAACTCCATAGAATTTTTAAGTTAAACTATCTATCTGGTTAGAAAAATGTGTAGTTAATCCTTAAGTTTGTCTGTAAAAATACACTTGCAGACCAAAGAGCTTAATTACAAAAGTGGTGATGGTACAAGTGGGGATGGATGACCCCATCCATTACCATGAAACACAGGTAAGAGCAGAGACCAACCATGCAATTTTTTTGCAAGCTAAGCTTTCATTTACATTTGTTTAATGTAGTGTTGTTTTTTCTTCCAAAATATTACCAACATGGGTTTCAAGTAGAATAAAGAGAAAAAGATGTACAGTTTTCCAACTACATTTTTTTATGCATAGTGGAAAACATACTAACTTTAGGATTCTATTGGTCATTTCTTATTTATTCTTAAATTACTTAGAAAATATTTTCTTCTGATGAATCTCAGTATGAAGGGGGACAGGGGATGATAGAATAACCAAATAATTTATATGCATATATGCATAACCCATAGACACAGAAAATAGTGTGGCGAGGGCCTGGAGGTGGGGGGTTGGGGCAAAGGGGATCAATGCGGGGAAAGAGGGACATCAATTATAGTTTCAACAATAAAGATAAATATTTTTTTAAAAGAAGAGATTTTCTCTTAAAAAATAGTTTTAAAATATCAGTCAATAAAGTAAACTATGTTAAAGACAATTTACATGTATCTCGTCTTTCCTTTATATTTTCCAGTGGTCTCATATTGTCTCTCGAGATTGATGTTTTCCTTTCAGTTGATTACTTTGGCTCTTAGCCACTCTCACCTTTGTCAGTTCTCTCTGCCCTAGAAATCAGTGAAAAATTAACATAACTCTCAGTCAAACAATGAAATATAAACCTTTTTTTTTTGTTGTTCTCATCAAAGCATCTATCTAGCCAAACTGGAATACATTTTTTCCTATCCAAATATTGTCTCCATCAAAGTTTCAAAATTTCTACTGTCTGAGCACAGTATTTGAAATAGCAATTTCCACTATGCTCTAAATAGTTTTATATACTAATAAAAGGGTAATATGCTAATTAGACTGGCCAACTGGACATCTTCCAGATGTCCGACTTCCTTCCAGAGAGAGACACAGTGGTAGGGGCCGAGGCAAAAGTGAGGGGTGATCAGGCTGGCAAGAGAGCACTTAGGGGGTGACCAGGCCAGCAGGACCAGTCAGGGGGAGACCAGGCCAGAAGGGGGCAGTTAGGGGGTAACCAGGTGAGCAGTTAGGGGCAGACCAGGCCAGCAAGGGAACAGTTAGATGATAATCAGGCCAGCAAGCAAAGGCATTAGGAGGTGACTAGATCAGCAGGGGGCAGTTAGCGGGAGAGCAGGCTGGCAGAGGGCTGTTAGGGGGCAACAAGGCTGGCAGGGGGGCAGTTAGAGGGTTACTAGGCAGGCAAGGAGAGGCACTTAGGGGCGATCATGCAGGCAGGCAGTCAGCGAGTGGTTAGGATCCAGCGGCCCCAGGTTGTGAGCAGGATGTCTGACTGCTGGTTTAAGCCCCATCCCAGAGGGTGTGGGGGACCATAAGACATCCCCCGAAGGGTTCCAGATTGGAGAGGGTGCAGGCCAGGCTGAGGGACTCCCACAATCATGAATTTTGTGCACTGGGCCTTTAGTATATTTATATCAGACTAGGGCCCAGTGCACAAAATCATGCATTATGAAAGGAACTGTGGGCCACGAGGCTGCAGTGGGCACTAGGTGGGTCTTGGCCCATCCTTGACAACCCTTCCTGTCCCTTGCTTCCATAGGCCTTTCTCCCCTGCTCTCATGTACTGATGCCACTGGCCCTGCCCATACCTGCTGAAGATGTGGAGCAATTGGGGCTAACGCCAGCAGCAGGTATGAGCATGGCTAGAGCCATCAGTGGGTATGAGCAGCTGCTGTTGCCCCAATTGCTCCTCAGAAGCAGGGGGAGATAAAGAAACCCTTGGGCAATGGAGGCTGGCAGCCACTCCTCGCACCTGCTGACAGTACCGAGCAATCGGGATAGATGCTGGGTGTTGGCTGCAGATGTGAGCAGGGCTGCCACTGGCAGTGGGTGCAAATAGTGGCTGCTGGCCCTGATCACCCCTCAGGAGCAGGGGGAAATGGAGAAGCCTTGAGGGGCAATCAGAACTGGCACCAGGCACTGGCAGCAGGTGCAAGTGGGGCTGGCACCAGCAGGAGGTGCAAGCAGTTGTTGGGGCTGTGGCACAAGGGTGCAAAGAATTTTCAGTAACCACCAGATGCTTGCCCTGATGACAGCGACTGGTGTCCCTCCTTGGTCTGGCGCCCCTGGTCACTTGCTCCACCATCCTGCTGTAGCCAACAACCACTGCATTCCACGCTCTGCCACCTGTTGCCAAAATCCATCATGTTCCATGCACGGCCCCTGGTGGTCATAGCGACTGGTTGTTCAGTTGTTCGGTTGTGCCACCATTCTGTCTAATTGCATATTAGGGTTTTATATATATAGATAGAAATGTTACTAGCAACAATGATGGGTTTAACATTGTAGAATGCTTTTATTTTGTTCTGCCCAGTACATTTTAAGAGTTATTATTTGTTGTTAATATTTAAAATCAACATGTGCTGATTCTCATAAAACTTGGACTATCGGCTATCTCTGGTTTGACTCTAGTGCAGCATCTACTCAAGTTAAATGATTGTTTCCCTGTTAGCACTGTGTTACAGCTACTCAAAGATGTTGCTTCCAAGTGGGTCATAGATTGACTCCCATGGGACATTTATAACCTTTGATCTGAAACCTATCTTTCTTCCATCGAGTCCCAGTCTAAATTCCAATTGCACTTTGACAATATTCTGACAACATCTTGAGCCTGGCAATCATTTCTGTTTTTGTTCTGTTAGCTCTCTTTTTATTGAAAAAGCTAATTTGGGATTTATCAGAAAGATGACATGGTTTAGCTAAATTGTCAGTTTCCCAATTGGATTATAAGTCCATTAAGCAGATGGATCATATTTTGCATCAATCTATATACACTGTTTTTAGTACAATATCCTGAACACATAATGATTTTTATAAGAGAGTATTTTATCCTACCTGTGGCTTAGTATCTAAAAGAGTGCTTCTATTTTTTTTTTCAAATAGAAATTCATTTTAAATGAATGTGTATAAGATATTCCAGGCAGTATAAGTTTATATCTTTTTTCTTAACATGTTATAGCACTGTTTCAGAATGCTCATGAGAAAACTCTTGATTTATAGGCAATCATGTTAAGGTAATTAGGTTCGGTTCCAATCATTGGAGTTAAATATTTGCAGGTAATTTGCAGGATAGGGATCCAGGGGAAAATGTAGAAAATTGCCACAGGTACCATTTTTGGTAACAAGAAATTGCCTCTGCTTAAATCATCATTCATATGTACCATGCAAATACACTCAAAATCCAGAAAGCACTTAATACTCCATGAAGAGCATACTTTCATTATGTAGTCAGTTGAATATATGTCTCTATATAAAAGCCTAAGCGACCATGCGACCATTTAGCTGGTTTACCAGTCACTATGATGAGCACTGACCAATAGGGGTTAGATGCTCAATGTAGGAGCTGTTCCCTGGTGGTCAGTGCATTCCCACAGTGGGAGCACCACTCAGCTAACTGGTGCCAAATGCAGGGCTCATGACTGGCTGCTGTAGCCTTGAGACTGCAGCAGAGTGGCAGCAAGCCTACCAAGCAGCAGTGGCAGGCGCAGTGGGTCCAGGATGAGCAAGAGTGGCAGCAGGTGGTGTTGGGCTGATGGTTTCAGCCACGCTGAGCAATCCCACTGGTGCACAAATCCATGCACCAGGCCTCTATTATAAGACATATGAAAAAATTTAAACCACATAAATCACAGAACTTCAAAGCCCTTAATTAGAGTTTAAATTGTAGCTTCAGTGTCTTCAGTCACAATTTAGATATTTTTCTAAACCATAAAGAATATCATACATAATTACTGTAAAATTACTCACACCCCCTTTTAAAAAATTAATTGATTTTAGAGAGAGAGAAAGGGAGAGGAAATGATAGAAATGTCAATGAGATTGGTTGGCTATCTCTTGCAACCCTTCTTCTAGGGATTGAGCCCACAATTTAGGCATGTGCCCTGACTGTAAATAGAACAGGTGGCTCTTTTTTAAAGAACATATATTTTATTGATTTTTTTTACAGAGAGGAAGGGAGAGGGATAGAGTTAGAAACATCGATGAGAGAGAGAGACACCGATCAGCAGTCTCCTGCACGCCTCCTACTGGGAATGTGCCCGCAACCAGGATACATGCCTTTGACCAGAATCAAACCTGGGACTCTTCAGTTCACAGGCCGATGCTCTATCCACTGAGCCAAACTGGTTTCAGCAACAGGTGACTCTTGGTACAAGGAATGATACTCAACCAACTGAACTATACAACCTGGGTCTCACTCTTCCATTTATATGCTCAGTATCCTCTGCCCAAAAGGACTTGAATTGAATTCATAGGGGATCCTCATACCAATTGCAATAATTTATTACTAAATAAAATTTGGCCTCACCATTTTCACTAGTGTCCAGATTTGTGTTTGACATAGCCCATATAAGAAATAAAGATTAGAGGCACATTTTTCACTAGCCAGAAAAGTTGAAGAGACCCCTACCCTTGACTGAGTACTTGAGAGGGGGGAATATAAACTATAAGAAATTAGCAACTCAAACCTTTAATCAAATTTAACTGTAAGAAATTACTGCCCTAAATTAAATAAGTCATCTGCTACATTTCACTACCTAAAATTTATTGAACTAGAGGGAAATTAACCATGCACAGGAAGAGTGAAAAATTCAAAACTTCAAATAAAGGGGAAAATGAATAAGAATAAAAATAAATAAGAACCCATTGAAAAATATGTTTTAAAAATTGGAAACTATCAAATAAGTATATTTAAAAATTAATGAGAAAAAAATAAAATGAGAGGTAAAGAAATATAAAATTATTATGACATGAGATAACTTAAAAATAAAATAACCAATATTTCTAAAGTAAAACACAGTGACTATATCATGCCAATATTCACCTTCTTGTCAGAATTATTTCCCCATTTTTCTTTCAAAAATTATTTTTTTCAAATATTCACAATTCTTCCACCTTATTCCCTATTTCATAGGATACTAATTCAAGCCAACTGCAAGGGAGAAGTCTTATCAGTACAAGAAAAATCCTACTATGTAACTGATAATTTCTATCTGGATTAGAAATATACCATTTGATTCAAGGAAATATGATGAAAAAAATTCCATGCTCCTAAAAAGAAAAAAAAATATATAATCCTTATAAACTGAATTATTGTTTGTGGATACTCTGCCAATTTATTATTTACACTACTAAAAGAGAATCATGCAAAATGACTGTCACTCTTTTATGCCCACCAGCCAATCAGGAGTAAGTATTCAAATTAACACAACAAAGATGGCTACAGCCATGGAGCTGGAGCAAGCAGGAGACTTGGGTTGCCCCTTATCCCCCAATGTGGTGAGGGGCTTGACCAGCATGCAAACAGCCATCAACCCTTCACCCATGCTGGCCAGTAACCCTAGTGGGGACCCCTATGCTGAAGGGTGTGTGGCCAGCCTGAAAACAGCCCTCAGCCCCTCATCCAGATTGGTCATACCCCCTCCCCCAGTGGGAACCCTTACCCCAGAGTCCGGGACTGGCCTGCAAACCATCACAGCCCCTCACCAAGGCCACCCCATACCCCAAGGGAACCTCCACCCTGATCCGGGACACCCTTCAGGGAAAACCAGCTGCCCCCCCACCACCATGAACCAGGCCTCTATATACACTAATAAAAGGGCAATATGCTAATTAGACTGGGAGACCTTCCAGGAGACGTTCTGGACATTCCTCTGGATAAAGCCATGGTGTCAGGGCTAAGGTAAAGGTGGTTAGAGACCAAGAAGAGAAGGCAGTTGTGGGTGATCAGGCTTGTGGGGGTTATTGTGGGTGATCAGGCTGGCAAGAGGGCATAGTTGGGGCAAGCAGGCTATCAGTGGGGGTCAATTGAGGGTGATTAGGACAGCAGGGGGAGCAACTGGGGGCATGCAGGCTGGCAAGGGGACAGTTGGAGGTGAGAATGTTGCCATGGAGGGGTAGTTGGGTGTGATTAGTTTGGGAGGGGGGCAGACCCGAATTGCAAGTGGGATGCCTGACTACTGGTTTAGGCCCTATCCCTGTAAATCAGCAGTAAGACATCCTTCAAGAGGTCCCTGATTGGCCGAAACCAATTTGGCTCAGTGGATAGAGTGTCGACTCTATGGACTGAAGGGTCCCAGGTTTGATTCTGGTCAAGGGCATGTATCTTGGTTGTGGGCACATCCCCAGCAGGGGCGTGCAGGAGGAGGCTGATCGATGTCTCTCTCTCATTGATGTTTCTAACTCTCTATCCCTCTTTCTCTCTGTAAAATTTCAATAAAATATATTTAAAAAAAAATAAGAGGCCCCAGATTGGAGAGGATGCAGGCCAGGCTGAGGGACACCCCTCTCCCTAGGGCCACTAGTCTATAATATATTATCCTATCTTATAAAGGATAATATGCAAAATAACCATCACTCCATTACAAAGATGGGAATGCCCATAGCCACAAGATGGTTGTGCCCAGTCCTCTCAACCCTGCCAGAGTCCCCCAGGCCCAGAAGGGTGAGCACTGAGAGTGGGCAGCATGAATAAAATAGTATAAATATATATTGGTATCCATTATACACTATTATACATTATATACTATATATTTGGATACCAAGGGAATTTTAAGTACACAGGAAATGGCAAAGCAAGGAAATTAAAAGAAATTTTATACGGAAGACAAAAAATGAACTTCATAATAAACATATCCTGGGGCCTATATGCTCTTTTTATTATGCAAGGTGTTTTATTCTAGCTTCTGTTATCCACAAGCTATATCATCTTAACTGATACACATTGAAATGTAAAACTCAGTAGACAGTTTAATAAACTTACATTAGATAACCTTAAAGGGAACACAAAGATGATGAGAAATAATATAAAGGAATTATCACCACCAGGTAAAATACATAAATAATATTTTACTATATGTGTTATTATTATGTATTATCCCCTTCCTATTTAACACAAGAGTAATATGCAAATTTACTGTACCTCCGCTACACACACAAACCATGCCCACAAGTCATGCCCCAATTAACACAACTAAGATGGCTATGGCCACAGAGAGAGCAGGAGGGAGGCTTGGGTTGCCTCTGGTGATGGAGAAAGCCACACTTTCCACACACCCTGGCATGCCCAGGCTTCCACTTAAGGCAACAATGTTTCAATGGTTGTACAAGCAGAAGGCTTGGCTCTGCTCCAGGCTATGAAGTTTCAATTGTAGAAGATAAATAAATCCCAGATACCTGGTCTTCCACTTAGGTTTCCAGGGGGCATGGATGGCCTACAAACCATCACAGGCCCCGTACACAGGTCACCCTGAACTCCAAGGGAACACCTGGGACACCCATCAGGAAAAACCAGCTGGCACTCACCCATGCACCAGGTCTCTATCCTATCTAATAAAAGAGTAATATACAGATTGACCATCACTCCAACACACAAGATGACTGCCCCCATGTGGTCAAAAGATCCTGTCCCCATGTGGACACAGGATGGCCATCACAAGGTGGCCAGAAGGGGAGGGCAGTTGGGAGGAATCAGGCCTACAAGAGAGGGCTGTTGGGAGTGTTGACACCTGCAGGGGAGGGCATTTAGGGGTGACCAGGCAAGCAGAGGAGGGAAGTTGAGGGTGACTGGGACTTCAGGGAAGGGCAGCTGGGGGGTAGGACTGCAGGGGAGGACAGTTAGGGGAAAATATGCTGGCAGGGGAGCAGTTAGGCATCAATCAGGCTGGCAGAAGTGGTTAGTGGGTGATCAGGCTGGCAGGCAAAAGCAGTTAGGGGTAATCAGGAAGGCAGGCAGGTGAGCAGTTGGGAGCTACAGTC